>CM051031.1:68538093-68823093 GCA_027627225.1 Congeria kusceri | reverse complement strand
TAGTACTAGTAGTAGTAGTAGTAATAGTAGTAGTAGAGGTAGAGGTAGAGGTAGTGGTAGTAGTAGCAGTAGTGGTAGTAGTAGCAGTAGTGGTAGTAGTAGTAGAAGTAGTAGTAATAGTAGTAGTAGTAGTAGTAGTAGTAGTAGTAGTAGTAGTAGTAGTAGTAGTAGGTAGTAGTAGTAGTAGTAGTAGTAGTAGTAGTAGTAGTAGTAAGAGTAGAAGAAGTAGTAGTAGTAGTAGTAGTAGTAGTAGTAGTAGTAGTAAGAGTAGAAGAAGTAGTAGTAGTAGTAGTAGTAGTAGTAAGAGTAGAAGAAGTAGTAGTAGTAGTAGTAGTAGTAGTAGTAGTAGTAGTAGTAGTAAGAGTAGAAGAAGTAGTAGTAGTAGTAGTAGTAGTAGTAGTAGTAGTAGTAGTAGTAAGAGTAGAAGAAGTAGTAGTAGTAGTAGTAGTAGTAGTAAGAGTAGAAGAAGTAGTAGTAGTAGTAGTAAGAGTAGAAGTAGTAGTAGTAGTAGTAGTAGTAGTAGTAGTAGTAGTAGTAGTAGTAGTAGTAGTAGTAGTAAGAGTAGAAGTAGTAGTAGTAGTAGTAGTAGTAGTAGTAGTAGTAGTAGTAGTAAGAGTAGAAGAAGTAGTAGTAGTAGTAGTAGTAAGAGTAGAAGAAGTAGTAGTAGTAGTAGTAGTAGTAGTAGTAGTAGTAGTAGTAGTAAGAGTAGAAGAAGTAGTAGTAGTAGTAGTAGTAGTAGTAAGAGTAGAAGAAGTAGTAGTAAGAGTAGAAGAAGTAGTAGTAGTAGTAGTAAGAGTAGAAGTAGTAGTAGTAGTAGTAGTAGTAAGAGTAGAAGTAGTAGTAGTAGTAGAAGTAGTAGTAGTAGTAAGAGTAGAAGTAGTAGTAGTAGTAGTTGTAGTAGTAGTAGTAGTAGTAAGAGTAGAAGAAGTAGTAGTAGTAGTAGAAGTAGTAGTAGTAAGAGTAGAAGAAGTAGTAGTAGTAGTAGTAGTAGTAAGAGTAGAAGAAGTAGTAGTAGTAGTAGTAGTAGTGGTAGTAAGAGTAGTAGAAGTAGTAGTAGTAGTAGTAGTAGTGGTAGTAAGAGTAGAAGAAGTAGTAGTAGTAGTAGTAAGAGTAGTAGAAGTAGTAATTGTAGTTAGAGGGGCGGAACTATTCAGTAACTTCAAGCGGCTGCCAATATATATTAATACACTCGTGTTGGTCTCTCTCAGATGTTATGATCAGAACAATGCAATATATCGTCAAAAAGTAACCATTTAACGAAAACACAAACATGGTTTGATAAATTGAAATAAATCCATTGAAGAACATATCATTGACAACCAAATGCATATGTTTTAAGTTATTGTGTGGTTTGAAAATCGAATGTTAGACAATTTTAGAGGGAGGGGGTGTACGCCGCCTCCGCCCCCCCCCCCCCTATAAAACCGCCTATAGGAACGTTGTTATTGTTTACAATCGGGATTTTTTGCGCATGCGCACTGACTGGTTGGCAAAAGCGATGGTTACAGATACAGAAAACATGCATACATACATGTGTTTACTCGATAAATCGATCAGCGTTTCTGAAATACATATTAAAACACTACAAGTAAAATATAAAAAAAAAAAACACCAATCACATACCGACTTAAGTATATAATAAACTAAATTAATATATCAAATGGGCGGGTCATTTAGCTTAAACAAAAAGTTTCAATGTTTTGAATGAAGCCATAACTTCTCCGTTAAATTTACTTTAGACACGAATAAAAGAACTTTTATTTTTTTAAATGATAATATTTTTTATGAATCCTGATAATTTGTACCAAAACAGTAATGATATGAATGCACTGTGTATGCTAATGTGTGTTATTTTTTATAAAATAAAGTTGCGGGAGGTGCATTGTAAAGTACAACGAATGTTTTGATCAGCCATGTCATATCAACCTTAAAAACAACCTGTAGCGTAATACTTGTTAAAAGACAATATTTAAATATGATTTATAATTTTCCTAGCACATTGGAATACACAATTTGATGAACTGATTACTTATAACTCAAAAAAAGAACAAACAATGAAAAGCGTCTGTAGTTAATTTGCAAATATTGGGAATGTACATATAACTTCCTAAATATCTTACATTTTAAATCATTGTCTTTATTTAGCGCAACAAGGTTGTATGATTTTAAAACATCCCTATGGTTATATATTATAATTATTTAATGATGCTCATAATGCTATACATTTTTGAAATCATTGGCGATCTAAGATGGTGGTGTTTTTATACGTTTTAAAAATAAAATGTTTTTTAGCAAATGTGCACCATGTTTAAATTTTATCGGGTTTTCAATACCAATAACACATGTTATGCTTACACGATTAAAAATCTTGCGTCTCAGAACATTTTTTTGCAATTTACAAAATTTAAGGAGCATCCTTTTTACAATACATTATAAAAGAGCAAGAATTCAGTATTTTCGGGCGTTGATATAATCCATGAAAATGACTGCTAAATACCATGGAAGTATAATAAATTTTGTTAAATGACCAGACATGTGTACGTCTGCCACCTGTGGTTTTAGGGCACTTAGAATCAAACTTGACACCATGTTGTTAGTTAGTAACTGTCTGGGCAGTATCTGGTCACAATGAGATAATGGGTTTATGCTCAAACAAAGGGGCAATTAAACGCCGGATTAAATTATTAAACGATGGGTAGGGTGTGAAATATGCACAAGCTGGTGAAAACATACAAACTAAGATTAAGTTAGATACCATTTTATTTTTATGAAAGTGGATTAAATTATATAAGCATGTAAGGTTTTTCTGACCTGTGTAGGTTCTGGTAAGGTTTCAATATTTAATTAATGTATTACATAAAGCCTATTTGGCATGATCCATTATAATTGCTTTACATCTTTATTTGCTTTGGTGCCCTGTATTCTGGAACAAGTTAACTTAAATGGATATTTTTTTTTAATTTTATTTTGTCACGAACAACAACTTTGTCTTGTATGAGTGTTGCAAACATGGATATTGGGCACAATGAATTTAGTTCTTTTAAATGCATCATTAGTAAACAATAATTATAAAAAGAAACGATTCATAATGCAATATATCTTATTATAACATTATTATGTGCCAACATGTTTTAAAACATTTAATTATTGTGAAAATTAATGAATGTTTTTTCAACACTATCTATATATGCCAATGTTATGCCCACCACCTTTTGCCAACATAGCAGATGCGCGTGACGTCACTCGTCAACGTTCCTATGGTAGTAGGTGGACAGGGACGTGCTATGCATATAAACGTACGCACGTGTGCAAACTTGGCTAAAAAACAAAGAAAATGTAAAACTTCATGTGTGTTACTATGAAGATCGTTGCGCGCGTTTCCCAACATTGACATACTAGCGGACTGGTCCAAGGGCGTGCCCAGGCATATACATGACACATATACGCCCATGCGTATAAATCGAAACGCTTGCATGGAATTGGAAGTTCTTCAATTTAAAGAAAATCATTACAAACGAGTCCTATATAGGTTTGGTGATGATATATGCACTGACCGATTGATAGCCTTGTGTACATTTTACACAACCGACATGTTGTTAGTTAACTTATTTTATTAATGTTTATAACTTTCAGAGAAACTGTCAATTTAGCGTCACCTAAATTTTCACTTTTTTGTTGTGCGTATACTTAAATTGGGCCTAGGTACGCCCCTGATCGATACACCGTAGTACACTGAACAAAAGTGATAACGCACCAAATGGAAATTGTTGTATTTTCTTTATATATAAGAATTTCAGCTTTAAATGTCAGCTATGATCGATTATTTGAGTTACACATGCACGTGTTCATACCAAAATATTGGGGTGAAAAATACGAAAGAATTTCGTGTTCACCGTGACGCAGCTGAAGAACGTAATTGAAAAGTTACAGTACTTTTTAGTCCGTGGTGAGTAATAGCTTCTGCCTAGTGTATGACAACGTTTAATACGTATCCCAGATTCTACCCCAGGCACGGCCCTGCGATTCCAAAGTTGTCATACTGCGTTCATCATCCATGCGATGTATCAATTAAAGCAGCAGTCCTTATATAAATATGTTAATAAAATAAAACTGTGCAGAAATCGTTTTTAATGGACATCTAACCGATCAAAATACCAAAAAAACGCATTGAAATCGGTAAAATAATAACGTTTTGGTAACTTTGTATCGTACAGTTTCTGTACGCGATAGCTGGTGATGCCTCTGGAGTAAATCGGCATGTACGTTCAGTGTATATTCTGTTCGTACCAAGCGTTTTCGAACATTGACATTATTAATTGCATTTCTTAAATAAGAAACAGTTTTTAGTCGAATAAGAGGCATAGACGTCCATTAGAACTAATACCGATTTAACATGTATTGAATTATATTCTATGGACTGCGGCTTTAATTGTGACAAAGTAACAAGTGTGACTTTACCGCCAATCTATCGTCGTTGTCAGCGTGTAGGGCACGTGCATGTTCACAAAGTTACTCCATGCAATTGACTCTCTTGCTCAGTCAATCAGTGTAGCCGGTTCTATTGCTCAACTGTTTATCTGCTCAGATAATATGTGCAAAAGAGTACTTGGTCGCGCGTATATAGCACGTGCCACATAAAACGAACGGAATAAAACCGTGCTATAATAACTGGGCTGGATTTAATCAACGAGTAACACAATCCGATTGGTTTATTGAAGCAATTTATATTACAGATGAAACGTGTACAACCTCCCTCAGTCCATACTCCTTGCAGCTCTTCCCTGTTTTTACAAGTACTATGCTCCACCCATTTCCTTGGCTGGGGCAATATGTAGTAACACGATGGGATAATCCATTAGGGCAGACGAACGAGGAATACCATTGGTGGAAATATGCTTTTCAATTTTTAACGGGACTGATTGAATGACTTGTATACAACTGATAAAAATTTAATTCTCATCTCTATGGAATGTTCGAAATTGTGTTTTTTAACCATAAGGTATAATGGAACGTCCCACAAACGTATGCTCCTCTGTTTCGTAACATATTTAGTATTCGGACACGCCAAAAAACAACAACATTCGTTTCGACCCGGGGTGTCCCCTCAACCCTCGCTTTTATTTGCTGTTTAAACATCCCGTGATTTGCGACGAAAATTCGAAAATGTGAAGCTGCAATTTCTAGTTATTTAGGTTTATTTAACCATATCCTTTACAATTTAATGTAGCTTTTTTCATTCCATAATTAGCGGTCGCGTCACAGGCACAAATGTCATCGATTGATTAAGATCTTCGGCGATCGCTATTTAAGACAAGTTCTGAGGATCGCTTGTTTGTAAGCTGTCCGGCCAGAGCAGTGGTTGGTACACTCGCTTTTCACCTTCGCTTCCCACTCCCGGCGCATGTGAGTTTGGTTGGTGGTCACCATACCGGACAGGTGGGGTTTTCTCCGGGTACTCCGGTTTTCCCCCACAGTACAAGACACCAAAATTAAAATATCTTTCAATAAATAAATATCTGGAAATGCAGCTATGATTCAAAATTCGTCCGAACTTTCGTGAGTCTCCAATAAGTTAATTAGGTAGGATCGAGTGCCTCAGGCGCGGAAGGACCTCATAAACTTTGAAATACACACTCGCTTGTTTGTGGTAAGGTGCCAGTAAATAATGGGGCATCAGAAAGTACATCGTTTATTTTCACATTTCACATCATAACTCAGTGGGCGGAGTAATGTTCAAGTTTAATACACGTACCCGTATAAATAATTATATAATTGATTAACAAGTCATTTTACCCAGTACTAAAATCTTCCTTAACGTTATTTGTGTTACCTGCAATTTTCCACTCTTTGCCGTACGCATACTTCTTAAGAATATGAGGATATTCCGATATATTGTTGAAAGCTAAGTGTAAGGCTTGTCATTCCTATTGGTTAACAATAACCCTAACCTTGTAGTATTATTCAGTTGCATACTATTTATGTAACGCCCCACACGATTCGTTAATTTGCAGCGAATTTTACGAGTGCATGCATGGTGTCTCCTATACTGAATCGCAAACAATCTACATTCATTATCCATTTATTAATTAAGAATTTTATCCTCCCAAGGTGCTGTAATATCTCATACGAAGTTACTATATCTGATAAAGCCTGTTTCACATCACAACCGTATTGGCAATAGATCTGCCTTTTTGGGGAAAATCTTTTTGGATATGTACCGGTATATGGGTGCCATAAGACCTGTGACAAAATCCCAAAGTCGCATATCAATTGATCAACATGTCAACCATTTATGCGATTTTCTGGCGTTCGGAACATGGTCAGGCTTCCATCGGCGTAACTAGGCATACTGTACTGAAATACGCACGTCACGTTATGTGTCCGGGCTGGGGTTCGAACTCACGATCCCCGGATTGACAGTCTAGCGCTCTACCAACTGAGCTAGCCGGACCCGGCTTGATAAGATTTCAAGACATAGCATCATATAGTGAATATTTCAGATAATCGTCATGTGCAATCACTTCTTTTAGCGCATACTCTTATAAGATTCAGGGGCGGAGCTTGGGTTCAAAAATGTATAGGCACAATAGGCGAAATCTACAAAATGTAAGTGATAATTTGGGCCAGGAGTGTTTATGCTCGTTGGTGTACACCAAACTAACTGAAGCTTAACCTCGATTCTACAAAATAATTGTAAAATAAGCGTGTGTTTCATGAAATTTATTTCATATTGACATAATCGACTCGTTAAACAACGAAGTATCAACACAGCCAAGAAAAATCCCCTCTTGCTTTTATCGCATTTTTAGCAATTTAAATTTTTAATCTCTGGAAAAAACGTATAGGCACGTGCCTATAGTGCCTAAAGGAACCTACGCCCCTGACATTTCCACATCATATAGTGAATATTTCAGATAATCGTCATGTGCAATACACTTCTTTTAGCGCATACTCTTATATCATTTCAAATTTTATTGGTCATTAAGCACGCAAGTATATATTGAGTATAGACACCAACCAAAAGAAAATGATATCTCGTTCTTTATTACATTTCAGTTTTAACAACATAACAAAATTCCATACAACAATACATATGAGGGACGTCGTGAGCAAACCGGTCTTAATGCATGTGCGTAAAGTGTCATCCCTGATTAGCCTGTGCAGTCCGCACAGGCTAATCCAGGACAGCACTTTCCACTTTTATGGTATTCCTGTTTCAATCCACTGTAGGCGAAAAGTGCCGTCCTGGATTAGCCTGTGCGGACTGCACAGGCTAATCCGGGACGACACTTTACGTACATGCATTAAGACTGGTTTTCCCACGACGCGCGTCATATATCTTTAAATCATTATACAAAGAGCACATGTTTCTGTCAATCATATGCAAATTCCATCACATAGACATTAGACAATGCATCTACATTAATGCACCTCTCAATGTTTTCCCCCGGGGGGGGAAGCGGTGGGCATATACGGGACTTTAGACTGAAAATGATTCCTGACAAGCGGGAATTTGACATTCTGAATGATCCCGGGTCTCGGGGTAACAGACTTTGGTCGGATTTTAGATCCTGGTAATACAGGCCAGGGCCCTTTGATAGACATATAGCATCTCCCACTTAGGGGATTTAGACAAATATGCTTGCCTCTAGGGTGGGGAATTAGATCCCAAAAAGTAAAATTTGTCAAATTCCCCTGGGTCAGCCCTTCCCCTCCCCCCTGGGGGAAAATACTGATAGGTGCATAACTAGTGAATAAAGATATTTCCACAGAAGCATCTAATACCTCATAATGTCCATGTTCTATGCCCCATAACACATGCCGCACTGTGTACGGCGTAACGGGTCGATACAATGATGTTGTTTTATGGGAATAATTTAACGGACATGTAAAATAATATACATTTATACACAAATGGATACCGGTAATACAAGAGGTTGATGTTTAACTTTTTTGTAAGAAGGATAAATAAATGAATACATGCAACTTACAAGTTTAATCATAAAAGTAATGATTTTTTACTTCAAATTTTTATTATTTAAAATTTAATGTGTTTATTATATACATAAAATATAATGATTTACCATGTACTATTTATGAGCTCTTCCCAGAGACAGAAAATCCAAATGTTAACTTAGCTTAAACCTATTTATTTTAGCTCGATTGTGTTGAAATCCCGTGGCTTAATGAGTCACTTTCGAGTCTGTTTCCTGGGTAGAACTAGTACTGGATGGCTTTTTAGAAAGTTCATTCAAACGCTTTCCTGAGTAGGGACCGAACTGACGATCTCCCAATCGCAAGGTGGACACCATATCCGGGACCGAACTGACGATCTCCCAATCGCAAGGTGGACACCGTATCCGGGACCGAACTGACGATCTCCCAATCACAAGGTGAACACCATATCCGGGACCAAACTGACGATCTCCCAATCGCAAGGTGAACACCATATCCGGGACCGAACTGACGATCTCCCAATCGCAAGGTGGACACCATATCTGGGACCGAACTCACGATCTCCCAATCGCACCATATCCATTACACCACTCACTGTGACTCACCATTTTATATGTATACTTACTGGAACAAGAAACACATAGCAGATACTCTTTAAATGTTTTTGGCAACACAATATGATATCTGACAAAATATAGTTTGAAAACACATGTTTATAATAAATACATTGTATATAACAAATTGCTTAAAAAGTTTCAAAAAAAATGTCACATACCATAATTATATGTGCATTACTGTATTAAAACAATAAAATGCTAACAAACCGAAAACTTTTTTGGTGTAGAACCTCTACATATATTGTAAAACATAAATATGTAACACTCGGTATCAAATAATTTAACAATAAAACCCTTTGCATTTTCTACCAACACATAAAAACATGAAATCACACATAAAAACACAAGCACTGTCACAACAATTGCACCCCCCCCCCATCTAATCTCCTTTTAACACCAACTACATAAACAATGCACCAAATACTACTTGACGATCAAACCAACAACTCAGTAATTATTTAAAGAGATGTCAAAACGTTCACCACACATTGTAATACACCAATTAAACCAGCAGTCCAGAAATAAGTTGATAAAAATAAAACTTTGCAGAAATCATTTCTAATGGACATCTTACCGATTAAAATACAAAAAACTGCATCGAAATTGGTGATGCCTCTGGAGTAAATCGGCATGTACATTAGTGTATATTCCGTTCGTACCAAGCGTTTTCGAACATAGACATTATTAAATGCCTTTCTTACATAAAAATCAGTTGAATAAACGTCAATAATGTTCATTAGAACTAAAGCCAATTTATGATGTATTGAATTATATTCTATGGACTGCGGCTTTAATAGTGTATGTCATTATTTAGGTAATGATGATTATTTATAGAGCTGCAACGATTCTTTCGATGCATCGATCAATCGATTGTGAATGGCCCGATTCGATTGTCAATACTACACGAGCCAATTTCGATTTGATTCTCTTTTAAATATTTAATGATGATTTGTCATAAAAATATTAATTAAAATAATGTTTTGTGTAGATTAATCATGTAAATTGGTCATGGCATTATGGTTGCTGTTATACTGCACTTGTTATCTTGAACATTATCACCATTTTTCCGCTCTTTTTATTAATATTGATATGTAACGTGCATACATCAACCAGTACAATGTAATTATTTACAATAAATATAAATTTTCATTTATTGCAAGTCATGACTCCTAAATACGCAAAATCAAGCCTGAATAAAGGAAAAAAAATAATCGAATCAAAATATTCAATTAAATGATATTTGAATCTAAATCGAATCTAGCTATTGCTAAATCGTTGCAGCTTTAATTATGTAAGATAGCAAAGAATAATTTATAAACTACATGAGGCGCGTCGTGAGAAAACCGGTCTTAATGCATGTGTGTAAAGTGTCGTCCCGGATTAACCTGTGCAGTCCTCACAGGCTAATCCGGGATGGCACTTTCCGCCTACAGTGGATTCATGTTTAGAAGAGACCTCCTTGAAACAGAAAATACCATAAAAGCGGAAAGTGCTGTCCCGGATTAGCCTGTGCGGACTGCACAGGCTAATCCGGGACGACACTTTTTTTTACGCACATGCATTAAGACCGGTTGTCTCATGACGCGCCACACATGTATTTCCATGTAACATGACAATCAATGAGTCAGGGGTCGTATTCTTGAAACATCTTAAGTGAAATCTAATCCTTAGCCGTAAACTTGTCATTTTACTTAAGCATTTTATTCGATGTATAAATGAAATTTTGCTGACTGGTCACTAATTATCAACTAAGTATTAACTACTACTTACTTAACTGTAATTGGAATCATTAATTTATATGTAGTTTTTAAAATATTACCTTACAAAAATTGGAACTTTGGTGAATATTTTAAGAAAAACTTGAGATGTTTCTGGAATATGGCCCCAGGTCTCACTCTACCAATGAGATAAATGGCTAAACATTTCAAGAATTGGCTTTAGAACATCACGTTCCTTCAACAACTATTTCTTCATAAAACCCTATACAATATTCACAACAGACATTAAGATTGAAAATATACATGTACAAGAAGTCTGGCTTGTATAGTTAAATGAGGCATGTCATGGGAAAACCGGGCTTAATGCATCTGCATAGAGTGTCGTCCCGGATCAACCTGTGCAGACTCCAGATCAGCCTGTGCAGTCTGCACAGTTTGATCCGGGATGACACTTTACGCAGATGCATTAAGCCCAGTTTTCCCACGACACGCCTGAAATAATTTTCAACACTTACTGGTTAGAAAAATTTTACTAGCCTGAATTTGATACAACGTAAATATGGGAATCCAGATGTCTCACAAGCTACTGGTAGATGCACCAGTTAGCAGGCACCATATTCCAGAAAGAACTTAAGTTCATCTTAAAATATGTTCATTTAAGTTCCGACTTTTGTAAGGTGATGTTTGTAAAACTGCATAAAATAAAGTTTATTCAGTTACAGTGAAGTAAATGGAAGTTAATAATAATAAGTTGATAGTGAACACTAAGCAGAATTTCATGTCATTGGTCGAGCGAGAAACTGTTGTACATGTATCTGCTGAACATTTCAATAACAGTGTCATGCTCCACCCTAGATAAAATGCTAAGGAAAAATGATGATTTGAAGACTAAGGGTAAGGTTATACTTCAAATATTTCTGGTATTCAACCCCTGATCTATGATCCAATACAAAATACTGGCCATGGTCCATCAGAAAACCTCTTTATTTCAATGACTGGTTATAGAATTAAATACATTTTTTTTTTAATAAAAGCAGTTAAATTGATTTCGGATAAGTGATTACTGGGTAAAAGCAGATACAATATAAGACCGGAAAAGTGACAATTTAACCATGCACACAATGGTGTTCCAGTACATCAACAGTTGCTCTAGATTAGTCAGAGACATTACAACCAGACTCAGTTAAACAAAGAACTACAATATAAAAGCAGATTTTACGAGCTTAACTCGCAAGACGAACTTTTACATTACATTGGCAAATACCAAATACTGGTACTAGGACTACTTTATCTGTAGTTACGGTACATGCAAGATTAATAAATGACTAAAACTGCACATTCAAACACTGGTTAACATAGTTGTTTTTACAGAGAGCCAAAACCACAACTTGTTGACTACTACCAGTAAATATAACATGGCAAAATAAAGCAATACTGCACATGGCACAAATGCTTCTTTTAACGAAGTTCCTTAAAAATAATTTAAATATGACAATATAACATTACAAACACACGCCATGATGATTCTCTTAAAATGTTAATAGATGTCAGTTGTTCCTTACACTTGTAAACTGGTTAAACAAGTTCTACATATTCTGTACACAGTAACTCAGCCCCAAATATGCAAATAGAGACAGTTTTGTTAGTAAGATAATTACTTTAAATTACATACACATTCAAACATATACCTACCCATGTTGATTACTGTATAAGGATTGGTGTACCTATTACTGGTACAGTAACAATTGTTTTAAAACAATAACAACAAAGTCTCAAGGAACAACTAAAATGTAAAAACATGGTCCATTTAAGATGAAAACAAAAAATATACATTAATGTTAATTATGATAACTATGTCATGTGTCGGTCAACATTGCCACCCAACATGCAGGTTAAAATGTAGACCAAAATGCCTTCCAAGAACAATTTCAAAAGCAATTTTTGAAGGCTGAATGAAGTTTGTTTGCTTATAAATAATTCTGAATGGACATTTGGATGAAAAAAAGTGCAGTAATTACAATATTAAACAAGGTGAAAAAAAGAAAGAAAGAATGATGCATCAACAATCTCAAGATGGTCCACTATTATATCCCTGGGATATATGACAGTTATATTTTTCTCTTCAATTTGATTTGTACATTGAATGCTTAAAATTTACAATACAGGTAAATACGACTCCATTGAAGTTTCAACAATGTCATAATTGCACTAATTTTGAAAATATAGCCAAATGTCCAACTAAAAACTTCTTGAAGACTCATGATACATGTACACGGTACATGAAATCAACAATCTGTACTCACACTGCAGAACAGTGAAGTAATCGGCAGCATAAATGAAATCGTACCACATTTCATTAAGGTTACAATCCACTGTAATGTTCTGGTATTGGTGCAACTTGTCCCGGACTAGAAGACAGTGGGGTCTTTTGTCCATCAGACTTTTTCTTCTGTTTCTTTTTATCTTTCTCTGGTATTTTGTCACTAAATGAGATAAATGTAAATTGTGATATATGACAAAAACATAAAATACATTAACTGCTCCAGATAAGTTCTTATGTAGAGGGTAAATTTACTCTCAATCCAGAATATTTGGGAAATATGTACACTGAGCTTATGGGGGTGAATGTACTTCATTATTGGTTAGTGTTAAGGTGAAAAAATAATGATAAGCAGTAACTTTAAAATAATGAATAATAAGATACTAAAAATGTTTAAAACTAGATTTGTCACATGATTGACGGATATTCCCCCACAATATGGCTTTGTCACAAAACAATGGCATCCATTCAAAAGAAATGGACAAAAAGAGAATGCTTTAATTGTGAATGTTTAACAGTGTATTTGAAAAAAATTAATTTCAGTAGGAGCCATAACTCTTGTCAACATTTAGTGGTTTGTAAGCAAAGTCGAACTTGACGTGTATTTTATGTTATTACCTACTTTACTATATAAATGATAATTAAGCGTTTTTAACTGTTTACCACTTTGTTAAAACAAACTTCTTCCAACAGGCAACATTTTGTGATGTGTCATGGTTTTGTTTCGTTATGTTGCCCTCAATATTATTCCAAGGGAAGCAACCTGCACAGGACGTTGCGCAATGTAACTTTATAGTAACACTGACTGCTACTGACTGTTACAAGCAGCTAGAACTCAGGATAATGATTGTTCTATTTTGAGTTGTGTGATTCACAACTATCATTATGTTAGATTTCATGGAAAATAAAACAATTAAATATTGTTTTTATTTATTATTAGAAGTAGGTAATAAAACAGATATTTCATTGTCATTTTGGAACAGTCAAATTGTTTCATTCAGTATCGGGGGCAAATGTTGCCCTCGGCCTAACGGCCTCGGGGCAACAGTTCAAAATATGCCCCCTCTACATCAGGAAAACAATTTGACTGTCCCCTAAATGCCAATGAAATATCGGTATAATGTTACACCTTTGTGGCTCACTCCTATATACATCCCCCCTAAACTTTGTTTGTGGAGGTATAATAAGGAATTTCTACACATTCGCGTCTTCGAAACTCAGATATCATTTACCTGGTATTTCCATTAGTACACAAAACATTGAAATTGTGTGCATAAATTACGCCCTGGTTTGATTTTCTGTGCACATCTTGTGATTTTTCATGCATAAATTACGCATGTGCTCGCCTTATCTGTTCGTCAGATCAATGGCATTACATTTCTAGTTCACACACTACAAACATTACCCACTGACATTATTTGCCCCTCCTACACCAGTTATAACAGTCCATTCTAAGTTTAAAATTACATTGAAGGAAGACGAATTAGCCAAGTAATATACAACAAACATATTTAAATATGAATTATACAGGAAAACTTTCTTCAAATATGGGAATTACTGGTAAAACAGACTGTATCAATATATCTGCTCCAATTGCCAATTTTTGTAACAACATTTATCTGAAAAATGGCATTACTCAAACAGTCCAATTTTTCTAACAACCTGTATCTGAAAAATGGCATTGCTCAAACAGTCCAATTTTTCTAACAACCTGTATCTGAAAAAGGGCATTGCTCAAACAGTCTAACTTTTGTAACAACCTTTATCTGAAAAAGGGCATTGCTCAAACAGTCCAACTTTTGTAACAACCGTTATCTGAAAAAGGGCATTTGCTCAAACAGTCCAATTTTTGTAACAACCTTTATCTGAAAAAGGGCATTGCTCAAACAGTCTAACTTTTGTAACAACCTTTATCTGAAAAAGGGCATTGCTCAAACAGTCAAACTTTTGTAACAACCTTTACCTGAACAAGGGTTGTCACAGGATGTGTCGTATACCCCCGAAGCATATGTTTGTCAAAGGAAGGCAACACAATGTCAGTTACATGTTGGCAAAAATGATGCTTCCTACAAAAAGAGTTATGGTCCTTGTACTCAGCACATTCTCTCAACATCCTCTATCAATATACATGGTTTTATTTCAAATCACTTTAATACTAAAGGAGTTATGCACTGCACTAGAAAATTAACTGAAGGGCAATAACTCCATAAATATTGAAGAAAGAGTTATGGTCCTTGTACTCTGCCCTTCCTCCCAATGTCCTATTATCAATATATGTGGTGTTATATTAAATTCCTTCAATACTAAGGTAGTATTATCTGAAAAAAGGGCAATAACTCTGTTTACATTGAAGAATGAGTTATGGTCCTTGTACTCTGCACTTCCTCTCAACGTCTTATTAATATGTGGTTTTATTTAAAATCCCTTCAATACTAATGGAGTTATGCTCTGCACAAACAATAAACAAAGGGAAATAACTCCATACATATTGAAGAAAGAGTTATGGTCACTGTACTCTGCACTTCCTCTCATTGTCCTCTAACATTATATGTTGTTTCATTTGAATCCCTTCAATACTTATGGAGTAATGCTCAGCACAAGAAAATTAAACGAACAGCAATAACTCGGTAATATTGAAGAAAGAGCAATAACTCAGTAATATTGAAGAAAGAGTTATTGTACTTGTACTCTGCAGATCCTCTCATTGTCCACTACCATTCTATGAAGTTGCATTTGAATCCCTCCAATACTAATGGTAGTATGCTCCGCACAAGAAAATTAACGCTCCATACAAGAAAATAAAACAAAAGGGCAATAACTCCATAAATATTGAAGGAAGAGTTGTGGTCCTTGTGCTTTGCACTTCCTTCCATTGTCCTCTATCATTATATGAAGTTTTATTTGAATCCCTTCATTACTAATGGAGTTGTGCTTTGCACAAGAAAATAAAACAAAGGGCAATAACTCTGTAAATATTAAATACCAGGTAAAGTGTTGTGGTCCTTGCAATCTGCCCTTCCTCTCATTGTCCTCAATCAGTATATGAAGTTTCATTTGAATCACTTCAATACTAATGGAGTTATGCTCCTTACAAGAAAATTAATGCTTCACATAAGAAAATAAAACAAAGGGCAATAACTCTGTAAATATTGAAGAAAGAGCTGTGGTCCTTGTGCTCTGCACTTTCTCTCATTGTCCTCTATCATTATGTGAAGTTTCATTTGAATCCCTTCAATACTAATGGAATTATGCTCAGCACAAGAAAATTAAACAAAGGGCAATAACTTTGTACATATTGAAGAAAGAGTTGTGGTCCTTGTGCTCTGCACTTCCTCTCATTGTCCTCTATCATTAAATCAAGTTTCATTTGAATCCCTTTAATACTAATGGAGTTACGCTCAACACAAGAAAATTAATGCTTCACATAAGGAAATAAAACAAAGGGAAATAACTCCATAAATAGTTAAGAAAAAGTTGTGGTCCTTGTGCTCTGCATTTTTTCACCTTGTCCTCTATCATTAAATGAAGTTTCATTTGAATCCCTTCAATACAAATAGAGATATGCTCCGCACAAGAAAATTAATGCTTCACATAAGGAAATAAATCAAAGGGCAATAACTCTGTAAATACTGAAGACAGAGTTGTGGTTCTTGTGCTGTGCACTTCCTCTCATCGTCCTCTATCGTTATTTGAAGTTTCATTTTAATCCCATCAATACTAATGGAGATATGATCGGCACAATAAAATTAAACAAAGGGCAATAACTCCATCAACATTGAAGAAAAATGTATGGTCCCCGTGCTCTGCACTTCCTCTCATTGTCCTCTATTATTATATGAAGTTTTATTTGAATCCCTTAAATACTAATGGAGTTATGCTCTGCAGAAGAAAATTAATGCTTCACATAAGGAAATAAAACAAAGGGCAATAACTCCGTAAATACTGAAGACAGACTTGTGGTTCTTGTGCTCTGCACTTCCTCTCATTGTCCTCTATCATTATTTGAAGTTTCATTTGAATGCCATCAATACTAATGGAGATTTGCTCTGCAAAAGGAAATTTAACAAAGGTCAATAACTCCATCAATATTGAAGAAAGTTGTATTCCTTGTACTCTGCACTTCCTCTCATCGTCTTCTATCATTATATGATTTTTCATTTGAATTCCTTCAATACTAATGGAGTTATACTCCGCACAAGAAGCTTGACGGACGGATGGACAAACAGACAGACGTACGGACGATGTGATTACTATATGCCCCGGCATAAAAAGGGCATTTCTCAAACAGTCCAATTTTTGTTGTACCAACCCTTACCTAAAAAATGGCAGTACTTCTAAAAGCATTTGTTTACAGGCACTGGTGGAAAGCGATGGCTCCTTCTCCAGAATGTGGTTGATCAGGCTTCTGAGATAAGTCTGCAGGATGTGGCGTCGGCTTTCTACCACCTTGGAGTCCTGAAATGTTACAATAAATAACTGATGGTTGCAGTTGAAAATTATGAAAATAAATAAAGACCATTTAAAACTGTAGCAGTCACACACATTTCTAGACATTGGTACAAAAAATATAACTGATATAAGTTTCTTGATGAACAGATTTTGTTTGCAATGAATTTATTTATTTAACAAACAGGTTAACAAATAATGTTGGAAAAGGTATGATTTCCCAGTGAATAACATTTCCCATGTTTATGCTGAGGTTTGATTTGTGCAGACAAGTTTTAGATGATTCAAATCAGACCAAATTTGTCGTTTTAGGTGTATTTTTGTTTTACCTTTTTACCAAAGGACTTTTTTGGTGGAAACTCAAACTTGGCAGACAGCGGGTATTTCTTCTTCATCTGGGCATGCAGTTTGTTGAACTGCTTGTAGCGTTTGTACACATTCCACTCTTCGTCTTTTATGCGAATGTAAACCTATCAACGAGAGAAGGGGACAACACTTGTATTGGAGCAATTCATAATCACAATTTTTGGATACAGATATAAATAGAAGCCTAACTATCCAGGCACGGTTGTAGCATATTAGAATGCCATTTCATAAAAGAATGACAGTACAAGTATAACAGAAAATATAATATTCTATTTTGTTTTAAATGAATGTTTCAATATAAGCGTCGCAACAAGAAGGTATTGCACACAAAAGAAGACTTCCATAAATGATAATTATATCATAAATACTTTCAGAGTTTTCTCAAATCATTGCACTCCAATTTCACTTGTTTAACTGTTAATCTAGTTTACACAAATGACGTCTTTAATACAACCAATTATATCTCTAGTACAATATTCATTCAATAGCATTTCATCAATCTTAAAATGCAAAAGAAGTTCTCTATCAATTCATGAAGTTTGAGTGTTGCTGTTTGTTGTTTTTAAATATAAAATATGATACTGTTTCCAAAAGATGAGTTGTTGAAATAAGCATACGCCTGATAACACTGCACTGGGCTGGTATTCACAAAGCATCTTAAGTAATTTCCTAAATATTTTCACTTAGGTGCAAAATTTGTATGTATTATATTTCTGTACTTAATAAACAGACGCATATGTTGTTGATATTGCTCAAATAACACTTTCATAATGATGCTATTTTAAAGTGTTACTTAATGCTAAACTGTTTCTTTATGGAATTATACAGTTGAGGAAATTTCCAAATTTAAGAATAAGAATAAAATTGAGGCGCGTTGTGGGAAAACCGGACTTAATGCATGTGCGTAAAGTGTCGTCCCCGATTAGCCTGTGCAGTCCGCACAGGCTAATCCAGGACGGCACTTTCCGCCTTTAGTGGATTTATGTTTAGAAGAGACTTTCTTGAAACAGAAAATACCATAAAAGTGGAAAGTGCTGTCCCGGATTAGCCTGTGCGGACTGCACGGGCTGATCCGGGACAGTATTTTACGCACATGCATTAAGTCCGGTTTTCCCACGACGCGCCTCAATTTAACTTAAGATGCTTCGTGAATACCAGCCCTGGCAAATTTAGGCCAGAGTTTACTGATTCTCAGTTATATATACAGACGTGCTTATAGCATTTTTTTTTTGCTCTTAAGAACGGTTAATAATACACATTCTTGCTTTCTTGCTGATTTTAATGACTGTAGTATAATATGTGTTTATATTTTATGTGACAAAGTTTTCTACTGAATTCTTCGCCTTTGGACCAACCAGGGCTCAAACTCGCACTCGCAAACTCGCAACTTGCAAGTACAAAGTGCATGGGGACCCTTTTTTATTAAGAAATATTTTGTCTTTTTTTTTACAAAAAACATAATTGAAAGACACATTTTCTTCCACAGAAATTATGATATTGGACACCATATTTCTGTCATCAGAAATACCCATATATTAATATATCGACAAATGCCCCCCTATAAACCCATGGGTTACACACTCAAGAGGTTTTGCTATTATTTAATGAAATTCTGATAAGGAACTAACATGTGCAAGTTAAAAAATATAAGCCACTGGCATTTATTTTCTAGTTGCAAAAATAATAAAATTCTTATAATTTGCACCAACCTGGTACACATGATATGTATCCGATGTTTTCCCTCTGAGGAAGGCCGAGGGTATCCAAACATTGATAAGAGTCGTCTGCTGTACCGCAAGACTGAAAATAAACATGACGTACCAGTAGATGACAAGCAACCTGGGCTTTAAAGTTAACCAACTGGTAGATATGACTGCAATGTGATCAGAAAGAAATTGATCTGAAAGGCAATTACCACACTAAAATACCAAAGTTTGTGTTTACTTGTAGTCAGTTACTGTTATGATGATATTTATTCGCAAGCATCTAAATGAGAGATTATAAATGCTATGGGCAAACTTTACCAAAAATCGTCTGAATCTGCCGCAAACAAGAGCTGTTTGTAAAACAGTTATGCCCACTCTAGGTTAAAAGAAATCGTTGGAATATCAAGTTTGCTGATGATCGGATGAGAACTGTTGGACACAGGGAGCGGAAACTGCTAAATAGGACAATTTTAGATAAATCAAGGGCCATAACTCTGCATGCAGTTCCAGGGGGTTTTGGTTGATCATCAAACTTGGCTAAGATATTATAACCTTAATCATTTTCATCAAGATAGGTGAAGATTAGATGCAAACTGTTAGGCTGAGAGAGCGGAAACCGCTAAAACGGCTAATTTTAGATAATTCAAGGGTCATAACTCCACAATTCTTGAGGTGATTTGGCAGATTATCGAACTTGGCCGAGATATTATGCCGATAAATATTTTCATGTAGATCGGATGAAAAATATTGGACTAAGAGAGTGGAAACAGCTAAAAAGGCTTATTTTAGATAACTCAAGGGCCATAACTCCATAATTTCTGGAGCAATTTGGCTGATTATCGAACTTGGCAAAGATATTATGCCGATAAACATTTTCGTGAAGTTTGGTTAAGATCGGATGAAAACTATCAGATTTATAGAGCGGAAACTAAAGAGGTCAACCGACTGACCAACATTAGCATACCAATATACCCCTGCATCTTCAATGGGGGCATAATAAATGTGAATAATTTGCAAATATTAAACATCCTGCCCACATCTCTCATAATTGTAATCTAGTTCCATTTACAATTGCAATTCCAGTCTAAATAAAATATTTGAATTTATTACAGTGTAATAATAAAATAATAATTCAACAAATTGGTGACTACCTTTCGGCTCCTAGTGCTAACAAATCATCCGTGAAGTTAATATCATTTGGCAGCTGAAATATAAATGAAAATTGGAACTACAACTGCAGTAATAAACAAGTGGCTTACAAAAAAGAACAGTATATTAAATCCTGACATTTGGTAAATTTGGATGTTCTGTATTGCCTCTTTGAAAACATGTATAATGTGTTTTGAAAAGAAAACGCTTCTAATAGTTACTCTAATACTGGAATATACCAGTTCACATGTTTATGCTTAACTCACATTGTCATAGTACATAATTTGTTTAATTTATAATTTCATCAAACAATTCTATGTAGATATTGAGCAGGACACTACGTGGAGCTAGGCAATATAAACCTCTTCGATTTTCCAAAAATACTTTTCAAATTTTCAAATATTATACCCAGAAAGTTGGAAAATATGCTTCATTTACAAATAATTTCCAGACTTTTAGTAGCCATTCTTAGACTTAAGAATAAAGAACAGACTAAGACTCAAGAAAAAATACTGGTATGTTCGGAGATCAGGGTAAGGGATGTTGCTTATGTTGCAAATGGTTCTAAATATAAAGAATATTGTAATTAGAGCGGATGAATACCGATTAAGATTCAAAGTAACCGCTTTCTTAGAACAGACAGTTTCCAGAATATTCTTTATTCTTATGTCTTAGTCTGAGAATGGGTGGGTGAACACCGGTCCTGGTAACGCTAACATAGATACCGACCGGTCCGCGCAGGTCGACGAGTTCGTTCTGGAGCCTTTTGAGCATGTTTTCCCGCAGGTTGAGCTGTCGGTGCAGCAACTCGTTGAACTCCATCAGCTCGCCGTGCATCTCTGCCACCTGACACAAAATGTCTTAGCAGTATTTTTACCGGTACATGGAAAATTACACCCCAAGTCAAACTGTCCCCAGGTTAAACCATCCCAAAGAAGGTCAAATGGGCCACAAATGTTGGTTAAAACGCCCGAAACAGTGTCAAATCAGTCCAATATAGTTGTGTGTTTTTTTTTAATTTAGTAGATATTATTTAGTGTTTTATTACTTTCAGATTGTCAATATTCTGATCTTATTGTTATTTTGAGAATGCAAAATTAAAATCTGATTTGAAAGTAACATAAACTGGAGATTGCTTTTGTAAACAAAAAACCAAGCCCCCAACCCATCAATCTAACTTATATCTACACCCAACTGCCAACTGTACACACTGTAATTACCCTAAGTGATGGGACACGTCCGAATACTTAGAATAATAATGGTACACACCTGTATAAGTTTCTTCTCATACTCCTCTGCCTCGTGACTGTAGTCTATCTTCGGTTTCTCCGGAGGTATGCTAGGCTGGGGATCGTCCACTTGTATACCAAGGTTATCTATTCATAAGAAAAGTTGATGTATTCTGGGAATACTTCCTTATTCTACTTGCTTGCATTTTCTTAGTAACAACATTATGGTTACCTATCCACAAGAATAGATAACATGTTCGTGGAATTCTGCCACTTCATCACATATTCGCCACTTCATCACATATTCTGCCACTTCATCACATATTTGCATTTCCTAAGTAACACTTCAACAATGTGTAAAATAAAGATAATTATTCTATAAAAAATATCTATGTTAATTTTAATTAAATGTACTAAAAAGTTATTACTTAAGGTATTATTGATTATCTAGGGGAACACACCGTCAACAGTCGAGCCTTCTGTCCGCAGCATTTGTACAGCGTTCACATACTTGCGTAGCTGGTGCTTCAGTAACTCATTCTCCCTGTATAAAGACTCACATGTTAATACAATGTTAACTAGAAAGCACTCGAAGAATACTGACCTCAGCTAAGACAGGTAACCATTTTCAACAATTCAATTCTCCAGTGCTAGGCTACCTCCCATGCCCAAATAATAAAATGACGGCACTTTCCGCCTACAGTGGATTTATGTTTAGAAGAGACTTCCTTGAAACAGAAAATACCATAAAAGCGGAAAGTGCCATCCCGGATTAGCCTGTGCAGACTGCACAGGCTAATCCGGGATGACACTTTACGCACAGGCATTAAGTCTGATTTTCCCATGACACGCCTCATGTATATTATATATATGGACTTGAGTGAAACAATTTTAAGGTACCCTTCAGATGTCTCTAGAATACGGCCCCGGGGTCAATGTACAGCCCCAGGGTCAATGTACGGCCCCAATGCACAAAATGAGAATTATAGATTAGTGTTGAATAAAGGTAAATTTCTCTAGTGAGGCTTAGAAAACCTGAACTATGAGTCTCTTTAAGGCCCTTTTCATGGATAAAGTCACTTTAAAGACTGACATCTGTAACCATGGTAACACCTACTTCTGGAGTGCCTGGTATTTCGCCGTTTCCTTCTCTTGTCGGGTCATGGCCTGGTGTTTCATCGTCTCAATCTCAGCACGGAGGACGGACGAGGTTTCCATTTCCTGCTCTAACATCTGCTGTATGGCCCTGAAGAATAGAAACAACTCCACATACATCTGCTGTATGGCCCTGAAGAATAGAAACAACTCCACATACATCTGCTGTATGGCCCTGAAGAACAGAAACAACTCCACATACATCTGCTGTATGGCCCTGAAGAATAGAAACAACTCCACATACATCTGCTGTATGGCCCTGAAGAAGAGAAACAACTCCACATACATCTGCTGTATGGCCCTGAAGAATAGAAGCAACTCCACTAATATCGGCTGTATGGCCCAGAAGTATAGAAACAACTTCACTTACATTGGCTGTATCGCCCTGAATTTTAAATAATCAACTCCACTAACATCTGCTGTATGCCCCTGAAGAATAGAAACAACTGCATTAACATCGGCTGTATTGCCCTGAAGTCTAGAAACAACTTCACTAATATCTGCTCAATGGCCCTGAAGTATAGAAACAACTCCACTAATATCTGCTCAATGGCCCTGAAGTATAGAAACAACTCCACTAACATCTGCTGTATTGCCCTGAAGTATAGAAACTACTGATTTAACATCTGCTGTATTGCCCTGATGTATAGAAACAACTACACTTACATCAGCTATATCGCCCTGAATTAAATAATCAACTCCACTAACTTCTGCTGTATGGTCCTGAAGTATAGAAATTACTGCACTAACATCTGCTGTATTGCCCTGAAGTATAGAATCAACTCCACTAACATCTGCTGTATTGTCCTGAAGTATAGAAACAACTCCCACTAACATCTGCCATATTGCTCTGAAGTATAGAAACAACTCCACTAACATCTGCTGTATTGCTCTGAAGTATAGAAACAACTCCACTAACATCTGCCATATTGCTCTGAAGTATAGAATCAACTCCACTAACATCTGCCATATTGCCCTGAAGTATAGAATCAACTCCACTAACATCTGCCATATTGCTCTGAAGTATAGAATCAACTCCACTAACATCTGCTGTATTGCTCTGAAGTATAGAAACAACTCCACTAACATCTGCCATATTGCCCTGAAGTATAGAAACAACTCCACTAACATCTGCCATATTGCCCTGAAGTATAGAAACAACTCCACTAACATCTGCTGTATTGCTCTGAAGTATAGAAACAACTCCACTAACATCTGCTGTATTGCTCTGAAGTATAGAAACAACTCCACTAACATCTGCTGTATTGCTCTGAAGTATAGAAACAACTCCACTAACATCTGCTGTATTGCCCTGAAGTATAGAAACAACTCCACTAACATCTGCCATATTGCCCTGAAGTATAGAAACAACTCCACTAACATCTGCTGTATTGCTCTGAAGTATAGAAACAACTCCACTAACATCTGCCGTATTGCTCTGAAGTATAGAAACAACTCCACTAACATCTGCCATATTGCCCTGAAGTATAGAAACAACTCCACTAACATCTGCTGTATTGCCCTGAAGTATACAAACAACTCCACTAACATCTGCTGTATTGCTCTGAAGTATAGAAACAACTCCACTAACATCTGCTGTATTGCCCTGAAGTATAGAAACAACTCCCTCTAACATCTGCTGTATTGCCCTGAAGTATAGAAACAACTCCACTAACATCTGCCATATTGCCCTGAAGTATAGAAACAACTCCACTAACATCTGCCATATTGCCCTGAAGTATAGAAACAACTCCACTAACATCTGCTGTATTGCTCTGAAGTATAGAAACAACTCCACTAACATCTGCTGTATTGCTCTGAAGTATAGAAACAACTCCCACTAACATCTGCTGTATTGCCCTGAAGTATAGAAACAACTCCCACTAACATCTGCTGTATTGCCCTGAAGTATAGAAACAACTCCCACTAACATCTGCTGTATTGCCCTGAAGTATAGAAACAACTCCACTAACATCTGCTGTATGGCCCTTAAGTATAGAAACAACTGCACTAACATCTGCTGTACATAGAAACAACTCCACTAACATCTGCTGTATGGCCCTTAAGTATAGAAACAACTCCACTAACATCTGCTGTACATAGAAACAACTCCACTAACATCTACTGTATGGCCCTTAAGTATAGAAACAACTGCACATAGACAAATATTTTCTTCTATATCAGAAATATATCTGCGTACATTAAATTAAATCAAGTATTGTTCAATGAAATTGAAAAATAAATAAAATATGCTAAAATCCTTAACCACGTGCAAAATAAAACTATTAATAAATATAATTGATTAATTAAATAATTTATTTCAGTGAAATTATAAACATCATACACATGGTCATGAACCTACATAAGTATGTCTTCATTTCAAAAGGAAACTTGGTTTTGATGTTACTTTAGAAACCATTTCATATACAAGTACTCTGACTTTCTAAACTCTTGTTTATAAATATTTCATATAAGAAATTATTTACTTATTTTGTTCCTCTACTTCGTCCTTTCTCAGCATCATTGACACCACCGCTTTTTTCAACTGCTCTGAAATAAACATAATTTTCATATATCCGTAAATAAAGGATGCCTCAAAATCAGATGCTAGTTAAACAGCTTATAAATACTTAAATTGAAATTCAAAAAAAAAAAAAAATCATTGAGCAGTAAGATGAGAAGCATTTTGACTTTTAATGAGAAAAAAAAAGTTATGTATATATATATATAGGATCTGACACGAGTTGTCTTTTCATACAATATTTTATGGGTTAGGGAAATTTGTTAGTAAGCAAGCCTTTGGCAAGCTTACTAATGAATTTCCTGGACGAGTTTAATAAAATATGGTATGAAAAGACCAGTGTCAGATCTTTTCAATCACATGCTTTTAAATCAATTTTTTTTTGTAATTTTACCAAAAGATGGTGATAAATCCTAAAAGTTGTGTACTGACGCGACGTCATTTCATGTTGACGACGTCATTTCACAAAAATAAAGTCATGCGATTGGTCAGTCAAAGAATACAAGTATGTAGACAATGAAAATGCTCAAAATGTTACATCACACATGTGTAAGATAAAAATATTCATAATGGCTGTTTTACATGGAAAACAAGGTATAGCAAGTGATAACAAGAGGGCCATGATGGCCCTAGGTCGCTCACCTGAGTTAAAGGCATCATAATGGCTTATAACTAGAGGGCCAAATGGCACTAAACCACTTACCTGAGTATAAAGATCTGGGCTTTGCAGATTCAGGAGGTTTTTATAGTCTATATAAACCGTGTGACCCACAGGGCATGGCCACTTTCTACTCCAGGGGCATAATTTGTAGAGGACCACTATACAATTTTCATGCCAAATATGAAACCTCTGGGCCTTGCGGTTTCAGAGGAGGACATTTTCAAAGCCCACTTTCCATATAAGTCTATAGAAACCATGTGACCTCGGGGAGTGGATTCTTTTTACTCCAGGGGCATCATTTGAACAATATTTGTAGAGGACCACTATACAATGTTACATACAAAATATGAAACCTCTGGGCCTTGTGGTTTCAGAGAAGATGTGTAAAGTCCACTTGCAATATAAGTCTAAACAAACGATGTGACCCCCGATGCGTGGCTAGGTTTGACCCCAGTGGCATAACTTGAACAATCGTTGTAGAAGACCAATATAAGATGTTACATACCAATTACAAAACCTCTGGGCCTTAAGGTTTCAGAGAAGAAACCTTTTTAAGTCATTTTGTCATTTATGTCTATATAAACCATGTCACCCTCGGCGTGTGCCCTCTTTTTACCCAAGGGGCATAATTTGGACATTCTTTGTAGAGGACCACTATACAATGTTACATACCAAATACAAAATCTTTGGGCCTTGCAGTTTCAGAGAAGAAGATTTTCAAAGTCATTTAGCTATTTAAGTCTATATAAACCATGTGACCCCTGGTGCGTGGCCAGTTTTGACCCCAGGGGCATCATTTGAATAAACTTTGTAGAGGTCCACTATGCAATGTTACATACTTAATATGAAACCTCTGGGCCTTGCGGTTTCAGAGGAGAAGATTTCTAAAGTCATTTTGCTATAAAAATCTATATAAACCATGTGACCCCCGAGGCGTGGCCAGATTTGACCCCAGGGGCATCATTTGAACAATCTTTGTAGAGGACCACTGTGAAGTTTGGTGAAAATCTGCCAAGCAGTTTAGCAGGAGATGTTCTTTGAATGAAAATGTTGACACACAACGGACGACGGACGAAAGGTGATCACAAAAGCTCACCATGAGCATGTTGTGCTCAGGTGAGCTAAAAATAAATATAAACGTAGTTTCAGCTCCATGACTGCCTATCTATCAATAATTGTTAATAATTCATAAATGTAATTCAAACTCACCCGTTGACATCCGGTCAGTCTGTATGTTGTCTGCTACATTGCCTCCATCACCTTGTGTTCTGTGACTTCAAATAAAACTAGAACTGTCACATGAGTTACGGATATACCCCCACAAAAATATGGCCTTGTCACAAAACTATGGCATCCTTTCGAAAGAAATGGACAGAGAGAGACTGCTTTAATTTGTGAATGATCAACAGTGTATTTGGAAAATTGTAATTTCAATAGAAGCTATAACTTTGTCAATATTTGGTGGTTTGTAACCGAAGTTGAACTTGATCTGTATTTTATGATGTTACACCTATGTACCAAAAATAATTAAATATGTGAAGCCTTTTATGAGTTATTGTCCATGTTTTTCGGTAATATAAGTAAAAAAGGGGCCATAACTGTGTCAATATTTAGTGGTTGTTACCAAAGTAGAAATTGACCGGTATTTTATGATGCTACACTGGTGTTTCTGGCCCGATCATGCTTTTATTCAACTTCACCTGTAGTCTTACATTCATAGACAAACTGTACACAATTGGTGAAGATTGGATGAAAAATGAGGTCTCTATCCTGAATAATGTCCATTATAAAATTTTCACAAACAAAGGGCAATAACTCTGGTGTTTCTGGTCCGACCATGCTTATAATCGACTTCAACTGTAATCTCATGGTAATAAACAAACTGTGCAAGATTGGTGAAGACTGGATGAAAAATGAAGTCTCTATCCTGAATAATGTCCATTTTTGCATATTTTTTTCACAAAGGGCAATAACTCTGGTGTTCCTGGTCCGATCTTGCTTATATTCGACTTCACCTTTAACCTTATGATCATAGACAAACTGTGCAAGATTGGTGAAGACTGGATGAAAAATTAAGTCTCTATCCTGAAAAATGTCAATAAAATTTTCACAAACAAAGGGCAATAACTCTGGTGTTTCTGGTCCGACCATGCTTATAATCGACTTCAACTGTAATCTCATGGTAATAAACAAACTGTGCAAGATTGGTGAAGACTGGATGAAAAATGAAGTCTCTATCCTGAATAATGTCCATTTTTGTATATTTTTTAAATAAACAAAGGGCAATAACTCTGGTGTTTGAAACAGGATCTGGCCCATTGTTGGCGTCTGCTGAGATTTGATGGTCATACACAAACTGTGAAAGTTTGGTTAAGATTGGATGGAAAATAAAGTCTATACGCTGGAAAATGGCATTTTTGCACTTTTTTTTGCATGAAAAAGGTGCAATAACTCTGGTGTTACTGGTGTGATCTGACCCAATAACAATCCCATCCGAGATTTTATGGTCATATACAAACTGTGCAAGTTAGGTCAACATTGAATAAAAAATATAGTATTTATCGCGATAATGGTCCAAATTGTTGACGGCATACGGACGACGCAGAACGGACGCCGCCGGAGGTCCCCTATACCAATAGCTAAAAATCATTGAAGCGGAACGCCCTGGTTCAGTGCACACCTCCTCCTGGTAATGAAGCTTCCTATAAAGTTTCATTCAATTCTGAACAGTAGTTGCGTAGAAATAGACCAGACAAGAATTGTGCATTAAATGCTTATTTCACAAATCTTCAAAGTTCCATTACTCTGAGAAAAATCATTGAAGCGGAACCTCCTGGTTCAGTGCACACCTCCTCTTGGTAATGAAGCTTCCCATGAAGTCTCATTAAATTCTGGTCAGTAGTTGCTGAGAAATACTTTGGACAACAAAACGGGATGGATGGACGGAGGGACAAAGCGGCGACTATATGCTCCCCCGAAAAAAAAATCAGGAGCATAAAAAGGGGCATAAATCTGTCAAAACACAAAACAGAGTTATGGAGGTTTATTTTCCTCGTTGAAAGTTTAAAAGTATTCTAAGTTTCACTTAAATACCATTAATAGTATTCAGGATGTTGTTACTGAAGAAAGCTAAGGGGGAAGTAACCGCTGCATGGTGTGTCAGGGCATGTGACAGAATAAACATATGAGGTGTGTCGTGGGAAAATCAGGTTTAATGCATGTGCATGAAGTGTTGTCCCGGATTAGCCTGTGCAAACCGCACAGGCTAATCTGGGACACTTTCCGCCTACAGTGGATTTATGTTTTGAAGAGACTTATTTGAAACAGAAAATACCATAAAAGCGAAAAGTGTCGGCCTGGATTATCCTGTGCGGACTGCACACGCTAATCTGGGTCGACACTTTATGCAAAAGCGTTAAGCCCAATTTTCCCACGACATGCCTCATACATTAAACGGGAAGGGGCATACCTTTCACTGATACTGAACTGGGCCCGCTGAAGGGCAAACGTTGCTGACTGAATGTCGTCGTCATTGAATGCAGACAAACTGTTGGAACCATCTGAAATGAATGTCCCCATTTATTGCGCAATTTTAATTCAGAAATATGACTTTTAAAGTTACTTTCAATTCAACTTGGCACAAATGAACGTTTCCTGACAAAATATGTTTGTAACAATACCACGTTTGCATTACCAAAACATGCCAATACCGGCTTAAAGTTATAAAATTATTTGAAAACGTGAAATATTTTTACATTTTCTGTGAAAAATACATGTATTTCAAAATGAAAGGTACGTTTGCAAAATCACAAATGTTGGCTACCAATGTTTATCTATTAGCACAAACTTTGCAATGCATGTATAACTGTTACACACTACAATGTCAAACTGTGAAAGTTTGCTTGAACTCACATGAGCCGCCCTCATCATCATCAATCGCGGGCAGACCCTCAGGGTTGATGGGCGTCATAATGGCTCCACTCATCTCCATGCTGCAACATAGATATGTCCAGCATTGTCAATCATATGCACATTAATTTAGTGTTTTATACCATCATTGCACTGATAGATCACATGTTAACTGTTAACCTATTTTACACAAAGGAGCATGTGAAGCGCCATCAAAATGCATAGATGAGATCAAAGAGCATGTATTTAAGCTTTTGAAGCACTTGCCAGCAAAATGAATAACGGACAAAAAAAGAGCTAACGGAGGACAGCGCGCTCGACTTTTCTTGTGCTTGTTACTGGCATTTTTTTTCTAAACAAGTAATATGGAAATTGCATGAAAACCAATTTTTTCTAACGAAATGCATTAAAGTCAGCACATCAATACATTTTTTAGTAAAAGTGACCTTGACCCCACCCACCCCATATGCAATCCCAAGCGAGGTCTCAATATAAGGTATCTATGTATGAAGTTTCATTAAAATATCTCGATGCATTCTCAAGTTATGATCGGAAACCGTTTTTATATTTTAAGTAACAAGTTATTAATCGGAAACCGTTTTTTCTAGTATTTAGTAACAGTGACCTTGACCCCATCCACCCCATATGCAATCCTGAGCGAGGTCTTGATATAAGGTATCTGTGTATGAAGTTTAATTAAATTTATCTCAATGCATTCTCAAGTTATTGAGCAGAAACCGTATTTCTATTTTAGTAACAGTGACCTTGACCTTGACCCTATATGGAATCCCAAGAGAGGTCTCGATATAAGATAAGTATGTATTAAGTTTCATTTAAATATCTCAATTCGTTCTCAAGTTCTTGAGCGGAAACCGTTTTTCTATTTATAGTAACAGTGACCTTGACCCACCCATCCCATATGCAATTCCAAGCGAGGTCTCGATATATGGTATCTATGTATTAAGTTTCATTAAAATATCTCAATGCATTCTCAAGTTACTGAGCGGAAACCGTTCTTCTATTTATAGCAACAGTGACCTTGACCCCACCCACCCCATATGCAAACCCAAGTGAGGTCTTGACATAAGGTATCTATGTATTAATTTGTTTTTAATTTCTCAATTTGTTCTCAAGTTATTGAGCCGAAACCGTTTTTCTATTTTTAGTAACAGTGACCTTGACCCCATATGCAATCTCTATCGAGGTCTCGCTATAAGGTATCTATGTTTGCATTTTCATTACAATAGCTTAATCCGTTCTCATGTTAGGGAGTGGAAACGAAAAGTTGAGAAACTAGCTTACCGAAAAACTTTCACCTGTCCAAATAGCTTACATGTAAAATTTTTAAGTGTAAAAAGGCCCATAATTTTGACAAATTTCAAACTAGAGTTATCAAAATTGGCCCATGAGTTCATTTTAATGTAGGGAATAAGTATTCTAAGTTTGAATGAAATCCCTTAAGTCATTCCTGAGAAACCAGCTTACCGAAAAACTTTAACCTGTCCATATAGCTTATGTAAAATTTCTAAGTGTAAAAAGGCCCATAATTTTGTCAAATTTCAAACTAGAGTTACCAAACTTGGCCTATAGGTTCATTTTTATGTGGGAATAAATGTTTTAAGTTTGAATGAAATCCCTCAAGCCATTCCTGAGAAACTAGCTTACCGAAAAACTTTAACCTAGCTCGAATGCCGACGCCAGGGCGAGTAGAATAGCTTGCCTTTTCTTCGAAAAGTCGAGCTAAAAAGAGCACAAGGTTACGCTTGTAAAAGCGCCTGTAAGCAAAATGAATAACTAACACAAAGGAGCATGTGGTTAAGTTCGTAAAGCGCTTGCCAGCAAAATGAATAGATGACAAGAAGGAGCATGTGGTTAAGTTCGAAAAGCGCTTGCGAGCAAAAGGAATAGATGACACAAAGGAGCATGTGGTTAAGTTCGTAAAGCGCTTGCCAGCAAAATGAATAGATGACACAAAGGAGTGTGTGGTTAAGTTCGTAAAGCACTTGCCAGCAAAATGAATAGATGACACAAAGGAGCATGTGGTTAAGTTCGTAAAGCGCTTGCGAGCAAAATGAATAGATGACACAAAGGAGTGTGTGGTTAAGTTCGTAAAGCAATTGCCAGCAAAATGAATAGATGACACAAAGGAGCATGTGGTTAAGTTCGTAAAGCGCTTGCCAGCAAAATGAATAGATGACACAAAGGAGTGTGTGGTTAAGTTCGTAAAGCGCTTGCGAGCAAAATGAATAGATGACACAAAGGAGCATGTGGTTAAGTTCGTAAAGCGCTTGCCAGCAAAATGAATAGATGACACAAAGGAGTGTGTGGTTAAGTTCGTAAAGCACTTGCCAGCAAAATGAATAGATGACACAAAGGAGCATGTGGTTAAGTTCGTAAAGCGCTTGCCAGCAAAATGAATAGATGACACAACGGAGTGTGTGGTTAAGTTCGTAAAGCACTTGCCAGCGAAATTAATAGATGACACAAAGGAGCATGTGGTTAAGTTCGTAAAGCACTTGCCAGCAAAATGAATAGATGACACAAAGGAGCAGGTGGTTAAATTCGTAAAGCGCTTGCGAGCAAAATGAATAGATGACACAAAGGAGTGTGTGGTTAAGTTCGTAAAGCAATTGCCAGCAAAATGAATAGATGACACAAAGGAGCATGTGGTTAAGTTCGTAAAGCGCTTGCGAGCAAAATGAATAGATGACACAAAGGAGCATGTGGTTAAGTTCGTAAAGCACTTGCCAGCAAAATGAATAGATGACACAAAGGAGCATGTGGTTAAGTTCGTAAAGCACTTGCCAGCAAAATGAATAGATGACACAAAGGAGCATGTGGTTAAGTTCGTAAAGCGCTTGCCAGCAAAATGAATAGATGACACAAAGGAGCATGTGGTTAAGTTCTTAAAGCACTTGCCAGCAAAATGAATAGATGACACAAAGGAGCATAAGGGTAAGAACGTCATGAAGCGCTTGCCAGCAAAATGAATAGATGACACAAAGGAGCATGTGGCTAAGTTCGTAAAGCGCTTGCCAGCAAAATGAATAGATGACACAAAGGAGTGTGTAGTTAAGGTTGTCAAGCGCTTGCCAGCAAAATGAATAGATGACACAAAGGAGCATGATGGCTAAGTTCGTAAAGCGCTTGCCAGCGAAATGAATAGATGACACAAAGGAGTGTGTGGTTAAGTTGGTAACGCGCTTGCCAGCAAAATGAATAGATAACACAAAGGAGCGTGTGGTTAAGTTCGTAAAGCACTTTCCAGCAATATGAATAGATGACAAAGGAGTGTGTGGTTAAGTTCGTAAAGCGCTTGCCAGCAAAATGAATAGATGACACAAAGGAGCATGTGGCTAAGTTCGTAAAGCACTTGCCAGCAAAATGAATAGATGACACAAAGGAGCTTGTGGTTAAGGTTGTCAAGCGCTTGCCAGCAAAATGAATAGATGACACAAAGGAGCATGGGGTTAAGGTTGTCAAGCGCTTGCCAGCAAAATGAATAGATGACACAAAGGAGCATATGGTTGAGTTCGTAAAGCACTTGCCAGCAAAATGAATAGATGACACAAAGGAGCGTGTGGTTAGGTTCGTCATGAAGCGCTTGCCAGCAAAATGAATAGATGACACAAAGGAGCATGTGGTTAAGTTCGTAACGCGCTTGCCAGCAAAATGAATAGATAACACAAAGGAGCGTGTGGTTAAGTTCGTAAAGCACTTGCCAGCAATATGAATAGATGACACCAAGGAGTGTGTGGTTAAATTTGTAAAGCACTTGCCAGCAAAATGAATAGATGACACAAAGGAGCATGTGGTTAAGTTCGTAAAGCACTTGCCAGCAAAATGAATAGATGACACAAAGGAGTGTGTGGTTAAGTTCGTAAAGCACTTTCCAGCAAAATGAATAGATGACACAAAGGAGCATGTGGTTAAGTTCGTAGAACACTTGCCAGCAAAATGAATAGAGGACACAAAGGAGTGTGTGGTTAAGTTCGTAAAGCGCTTGCCAGCAAAATGAATAGATGACACCAAGGAGCATGTGGTTAAGTTCTTAAAGCACTTGCCAGCAAAATGAATAGATGACACAAAGGAGCAGAAGGGTAAGTACGTCATGAAGCGCTTGCCAGCAAAATGAATAGATGACACAAAGGAGCGTGTGGTTAAGTTTGTCATGAAGCGCTTGCCAGCAAAATGAATAGATGACACAAAGGAGCGTGTGGTTAAGTTCGTAAAGCACTTGCCAGCAAAATGAATAGATTACACAAAGGAGCATATGGTTAAGTTCGTCATGAAGCGCTTGTAAGCAAAATGAATAGATGACACAAAGGAGTGTGTGGTTAGGTTCATAAAGCACTTGCCAGCAAAATGAATAAATGACACAAAGGAGCATGTGGTTAAGTTCGTAAAGCGCTTGCGAGCAAAATGAATAGATGACACAAAGGAGCATGTGGTTAAGTTCGTAAAGCACTTGCCAGCAAAATGAATAGATGACACAAAGGAGCATGTGGTTAAGTTCGTAAAGCGCTTGCCAGCAAAATGAATAGATGACACAAAGGAGCATGTGGTTAAGTTCGTAAAGCACTTGCCAGCAAAATGAATAGATGACACAAAGGAGCATAAGGGTAAGAACGTCATGAAGCGCTTGCCAGCAAAATGAATAGATGACACAAAGGAGCATGTGGCTAAGTTCGTAAAGCGCTTGCCAGCAAAATGAATAGATGACACAAAGGAGTGTGTAGTTAAGGTTGTCAAGCGCTTGCCAGCAAAATGAATAGATGACACAAAGGAGCATGATGGCTAAGTTCGTAAAGCGCTTGCCAGCAAAATGAATAGATGACACAAAGGAGTGTGTGGTTAAGTTCGTAACGCGCTTGCCAGCAAAATGAATAGATAACACAAAGGAGCGTGTGGTTAAGTTCGTAAAGCACTTTCCAGCAATATGAATAGATGACAAAGGAGTGTGTGGTTAAGTTCGTAAAGCGCTTGCCAGCAAAATGAATAGATGACACAAAGGAGCTTGTGGTTAAGGTTGTCAAGCGCTTGCCAGCAAAATGAATAGATGACACAAAGGAGCATGGGGTTAAGGTTGTCAAGCGCTTGCCAGCAAAATGAATAGATGACACAAAGGAGCATATGGTTAAGTTCGTAAAGCACTTGCCAGCAAAATGAATAGATGACACAAAGGAGCGTGTGGTTAGGTTCGTCATGAAGCGCTTGCCAGCAAAATGAATAGATGACACAAAGGAGCATGTGGTTAAGTTCGTAACGCGCTTGCCAGCAAAATGAATAGATAACACAAAGGAGCGTGTGGTTAAGTTCGTAAAGCACTTGCCAGCAATATGAATAGATGACACCAAGGAGTGTGTGGTTAAGTTTGTAAAGCACTTGCCAGCAAAATGAATAGATGACACAAAGGAGCATGTGGTTAAGTTCGTAAAGCACTTGCCAGCAAAATGAATAGATGACACAAAGGAGCGTGTGGTTAAGTTCGTAGAACACTTGCCAGCAAAATGAATAGAGGACACAAAGGAGCGTGTGGTTAAGTTCGTAAAGCGCTTGCCAGCAAAATGAATAGATGACACCAAGGAGCATGTGGTTAAGTTCTTAAAGCACTTGCCAGCAAAATGAATAGATGACACAAAGGAGCAGAAGGGTAAGTACGTCATGAAGCGCTTGCCAGCAAAATGAATAGATGACACAAAGGAGCGTGTGGTTAAGTTTGTCATGAAGCGCTTGCCAGCAAAATGAATAGATGACACAAAGGAGCGTGTGGTTAAGTTCGTAAAGCACTTGCCAGCAAAATGAATAGATTACACAAAGGAGCATATGGTTAAGTTCGTCATGAAGCGCTTGTAAGCAAAATGAATAGATGACACAAAGGAGTGTGTGGTTAGGTTCATAAAGCACTTGCCAGCAAAATGAATAAATGACACAAAGGAGCATGTGGTTAAGTTCGTAAAGCGCTTGCGAGCAAAATGAATAGATGACACAAAGGAGCATGTGGTTAAGTTCGTAAAGCACTTGCCAGCAAAATGAATAGATGACACAAAGGAGCATGTGGTTAAGTTCGTAAAGCGCTTGCCAGCAAAATGAATAGATGACACAAAGGAGCATGTGGTTAAGTTCTTAAAGCACTTGCCAGCAAAATGAATAGATGACACAAAGGAGCATAAGGGTAAGAACGTCATGAAGCGCTTGCCAGCAACATGAATAGATGACACAAAGGAGCATGTGGCTAAGTTCGTAAAGCGCTTGCCAGCAAAATGAATAGATGACACAAAGGAGTGTGTAGTTAAGGTTGTCAAGCGCTTGCCAGCAAAATGAATAGATGACACAAAGGAGCATGATGGCTAAGTTCGTAAAGCGCTTGCCAGCAAAATGAATAGATGACACAAAGGAGTGTGTGGTTAAGTTCGTAACGCGCTTGCCAGCAAAATGAATAGATAACACAAAGGAGCGTGTGGTTAAGTTCGTAAAGCACTTTCCAGCAATATGAATAGATGACAAAGGAGTGTGTGGTTAAGTTCGTAAAGCGCTTGCCAGCAAAATGAATAGATGACACAAAGGAGCATGTGGCTAAGTTCGTAAAGCACTTGCCAGCAAAATGAATAGATGACACAAAGGAGCTTGTGGTTAAGGTTGTCAAGCGCTTGCCAGCAAAATGAATAGATGACACAAAGGAGCATGGGGTTAAGGTTGTCAAGCGCTTGCCAGCAAAATGAATAGATGACACAAAGGAGCATATGGTTAAGTTCGTAAAGCACTTGCCAGCAAAATGAATAGATGACACAAAGGAGCGTGTGGTTAGGTTCGTCATGAAGCGCTTGCCAGCAAAATGAATAGATGACACAAAGGAGCATGTGGTTAAGTTCGTAACGCGCTTGCCAGCAAAATGAATAGATAACACAAAGGAGCGTGTGGTTAAGTTCGTAAAGCACTTGCCAGCAATATGAATAGATGACACCAAGGAGTGTGTGGTTAAATTTGTAAAGCACTTGCCAGCAAAATGAATAGATGACACAAAGGAGCATGTGGTTAAGTTCGTAAAGCACTTGCCAGCAAAATGAATAGATGACACAAAGGAGTGTGTGGTTAAGTTCGTAAAGCACTTTCCAGCAAAATGAATAGATGACACAAAGGAGCATGTGGTTAAGTTCGTAGAACACTTGCCAGCAAAATGAATAGAGGACACAAAGGAGTGTGTGGTTAAGTTCGTAAAGCGCTTGCCAGCAAAATGAATAGATGACACCAAGGAGCATGTGGTTAAGTTCTTAAAGCACTTGCCAGCAAAATGAATAGATGACACAAAGGAGCAGAAGGGTAAGTACGTCATGAAGCGCTTGCCAGCAAAATGAATAGATGACACAAAGGAGCGTGTGGTTAAGTTTGTCAAGCGCTTGCCAGCAAAATGAATAGAGGACACAAAGGAGCGAGTGGTTAAGTTTGTAAAGCACTTGCCAGCAAAATGAATAGATGACACAAAGGAGCGTGTGGTTAAGTTCGTAAAGCGCTTGCCAGCAAAATGAATAGATGACACAAAGGAGCATATGGTTAAGTTTGTCAAGCGCTTGCCAGCATTGTAATTGAAAACAAATTCTTTAACAATAGTTGGGGGGGGGCATAAAAAATGTTACTGGTCCAAACATGATGGCCCAGAGGGCTCGCCTGAGTACTGGCAAAAATGAAAGCCTTACTGTTGTGAGAGGCTTGTTGGAATGTAAGCAATAATGTCCTTAAATAATTTGTCTAGCTGATTTACTCTCATACATAGAACAATTAAGAACCTGAATATATTTTCTCTACTCTGGTATCCAACTTTTTGCCAGCAATTTCGGAGGAATAGTTTTCATGCTGCAGATCTAAAAAATAATGGCGACCGCGACGCAAAGGTCATGTCATGCTTGCCGGCTTGTTTTAAAAGAGTGTATTGCCATTTACCTATCCTATATTCAAATTCGCTTTAAATTTTATGGTCATTGACAAATTGTGCAAGTTTGGTCCCGATTGGTTGAAATGGAAGTCCCCGTCTTGCAACAAATTCATTTTTGCATTAATTTTCACAATTAAGGGGATATAACTGCTGTGTTCATGGCCTGTCTTATTTGCTGCTTGTTTGAGATCTTATGGCAAAACAAAACATGAGGAAGTTTTATCAAGATTGAATGAAAAATGAAATCTTAATGCACAAAAAAGGCAATTTTTGCATTTTTTTTCACAAAAAAAGACAATTTTTGCATTTTTTTCACCAACAAAGGGGCCATAACTCCAATGTTTGTTGCTCAATCTGATTGTTGGCTTCTGCTGCGGTCGTATGATCACATACAAACTGTGGAAGTTTGGTCAAGATTGGAAGAAAAATTTTAGTCTCTATGAACAAAAGAGGACATTTTTCCCTTTTTTTCACATACAAGGGACACTAACTCCAGTGTCTGTGGCCTAACCTTACTCATTATTGGCTCCTGCTAAAATCTTTTGGTCACACACAAACTGTGGAAGTTTGGTCAAGATTGGAAGAAAAATGAAATCTTAATCAAGGTAAAATGGCAATTTTTGCCTATTTTTCAACCAAAAAAGGGGCATAACTCTGGTGTTTGTGGCCCAATCCAGCCCATTGTTGACTTCTAGTGTGATCTTTTGATAATACACAAACTGTGCAAGTTTGGTCAAGATTGGTAAAAAAATGAAGTTTCTATGAACGAAAAAGGCAATTTTTGCATTTTTTCCCACAAACAAGGGGCCATAACTCTAAGGTTTCTGGTCCAATTTGGCCCATTATCAATACCAACGGAGATTTTATGGGCATACACAAACTGTGAAAGTTAGGTCAAGATTTAAGAAAAAATGTAGCCTTTATCGCAATAACGGTCCAAATTGTTGACGGCATACAGATAACGCCGGAGAGGTCCCCTATACCAAAAATGGTTTATTACAATTAGACTAATAACAACCAAAACACTATTAACTGATGCTAAACATACTGAAAACTGAAGCAAAGTGTGCATATGACTATCATAAGAAAGTAATATAATTTTCAATAACAGAAAACTTCAAAACTGTTCATTTTTTTCATAACTTTTTTATCATCCTCCAGAAATCAAAGATGGATGTGCATATGTGTTTTCATCAATTATTTTATTGCAGTCATCTCAGATACCTGTACTATAAAATATCGGTAAAAATAATTGTGTAGTCTTTATTTGCAGCTTAAAAGTGAAATTGTGATGCATAGTTGGTCTTAAATTGGTAATTTGCTTAGATTCATAGTTTTTGAATGTAGTCGAAAACTTTTGAAAACTTTCGAAATTTTGTGACACATAATGTGTCATAGATTGGTTAATTTGTTATGCATGCATTTACATGTACCTTAACTCAAAGTCTGTAGAATCAATCGACCCATGACTTCTCCTGGAGTCCGACCTGCCTGAAGCAATGCTGGGGTTTCTGGTGATTCCAGTCATCTCCTGTGCTGACTGGTGGGCAATCGGTCTTCCTGATTGGCCAGATTGTGAAACTATTTTTGATTGGCTGTTCAGTTCATGTGACACTGTTTCTGATTGGTCAATAGTTCTGAAGTCAATTTTGTGTGTGTTTAAAGCACCAGTTGAATAATCCGATAAAGCTGTTGAAGACAATGAGTTTGAATCACCGTTTAAAAGCACTTCCGATGAATTAAGCGGTGATTCACCGATGAAACTCCCAGATTTGCTTGAAGACCGGACCTTTTGGAAAGTACCGGATCCAGTTTCATCATTGTCAAAGCTGACTATGTGAGCGACTTTCTTCTTTTTCTTCTTTTCCTTCTTCTTTCCAACTACTTGTTGCCCTGCAAAAACAACTGTGATGTTTTAATCATCCCATGCATGAATTGTTTAATATGTCATTATACAGTATTACTGATACTGCATTTCCAGGGACACATTCCACTATTATTAAACATAAAGTACCAGCATAAACTAATGATAAAATATCGATTCAAAACTACATCGTATAACCCCGTAATTAGAATACCAGTAATCAGTAATTGTACACAAAAGGACACAGTGCTAACAATACACGGTGTTAAAAGTTACCTGATAAACCTGGATGTAGTACATATATCAGACAGACATGTGCACACTGCTAAGATAACTAGGTCACATGGGTAAACTGATAACATTGCTGGTAGTTTGACATTACTTTTAATTCAAAAGATATCACAGTTTAATTTATTTTGATTATCTTATGAATAAAGTGAACATTTGGCCAATTATCTGAATATTGTCATCATCATCAACAAGCACAACAACATCATCAGCAGCAGCAGAGGCACCCCACCACCAACACATTTATTATCACAACTATTATCATTAATATTATTAGTATCATCATAACTACACAATAATAATATTATACCTCACAACATACATGTAAATAGCATTAAATACCACCATTTAATACACATTATCATTTTATATTAATAAATCTAAAACTTTTGATAAATAAAAGCAATGAATAGCGTATTAAGAATGTAATATCTGTCTTGCTTTCAGATAAAGTCCACTTCTAAGTTAAAAACAGTTTATAACAACTTCACAGAAATAGTTAAAAGTGTGTATGTAAAATCTTACAACAGACATAGTGGCTTAAAAACACATAACCAACTAAAGTTAATCAGGCTTTCAGCATAAAATATTTCAATTTATAATGGAACGAAAGTTTAGAACAAACATTGCCCTTTGAAGCACAACTGGCTAGTTTTTAATCACAAAATAGTTTTCGGCTGTACAGCCGGACACTCCAATACATGTATACATGTTGACTCTACAGTTGTTTTAGATTACATAACACTAATGAACGATGCAAAAGTCGACACTCATATTTGTTGATTTATTTGATATTTAAGTATTTTTTTTGTCATGTGTATGTCTATCTGTCTGTTTTCTTGTTATATTGTCACTTTCATCTGCTTATTTTAAAAGTAATTTATATGAAAGATCGTACATACACACTTTAAGAGATGAAGAAGCTGCAAAAATAACGGCAATATTAATCTAACCAGAAGGGTTGTCTGTAGCTATTACTGGCCGCAGTTCATCCTCTGACTTGTTCGACATAGTGGCTAAATTGTTTGTTCGCACCACTACACTGGGCGTTTGCCGTACAGCGTTTAAATCTGCGTTGTCTACCGACACGGCAAAAAGTATGGAATCCAAACCTGCAAGTATCGTACAGACTTGTGAGGCTATATCCAAATATAGTACAAATAGCACTTTTTAGCATTCATTAGACAGTATACTACAGAAATTTGCTTAAACTAATGTACTGATGCATATGCTACCGGTATATATAATTATTACTGTAAATATAATGAGATTTCCCATGGCATTTGTAGCCCAGAATGACAATTCAACAGAACTTTGCCCTTACTATTGAAAGCTTTAGTTAAGAAATACAGTGGTATGCCACAGTAACGATGAGATATCCCACTGCAGTGGTACGCCACAGTAACGATATAATATCCCACTGCTTTTTGGAGCCCAAATAACCGTATTCTACACAACTTTGCTAGATAATGTTGGATGCATAAGTTAAGTACATGTACATATAATACTGTAATTCCAATGAGAAAGCTGCTGTTTTTATAAACATTACTACTAGTTAATTCAATCAAATCAGTTCCAGTGATATCCAATTAAGACTTTGAAAGCAGATAGAAAATAAATTAGTGCATTTTTCAAGAAAAAATCAGACCTCTGGCCATCATGGGTAGCATACTACTTTTCTCTTCATCATGCAAAAATGACCAGCCTTCATAATACTGCCTGAAAATAGGAAATCATAACATGATATTTTTGCAAGGAAAAACAAGACAAAAAGTGATTTCCACATAAATAAATTTACGTGCCCTTTTCAATAAAGATCTGAACTTGCATCTTTGATTTCAGTTTTTAAAGCCATTGCATGTTGTATTGTCTATCATTAAAATCTGTAATTATTAATTTATTCAAAACATAAATGAAGCGACGACAAGTTCTAAGCATGTCCAATAACCCACAAAACACACATGGAACTCAAAGGACACTTTTTGAACACCACCACACAAACAATCCCTTCTACAACCATGGACTGCTTCTTGATTTGTTTGTTTGGATTTAACAGTATTTTAGTCATATCACAGCAGTCAGTTAACCAACTCACACTTTTCCTGGGCAAGCTTAGCTGATCTAAGTGGTTTACCACTACTAAGTGCACATACTTATGCCAGTCACTGACAACTGCCCTACGTGAATCAGAGGTAGGAGGAGAATGGCCATAAAAATTATTTCATAACCAATCCTAACACAAGTTAAGTGGCCAGGCTGGGGTTCGAACTCACGAACCCTGTATTGAGTCTTATGTTAACAAAAGAGTAAAATTTGAAGTGTCACGAGCCCTGGATTGAGAGTCGAGCACTCTACCAACTGAGCTAGAGCTAGCCGGGCCCGGCTTATGAGAAACTTGCTCAATCAGCAAGAGGGCTCTTAATAATCATAAGTATGTAACTGCTGAAACATTACTGAAATTACAAAGGACACCAAACAATCCCTACTGCAATCAAGTAAGGCCCTGAAACTCACTCAATCAGTAACAGGCTCTCAATGAGCATGTACATGCAACATCACTGAAACTACAGATGACTACTTATGAAAACCACCCTTCATATCTATACAATTCCTTCTACAAAATGGAACGAGTTCTAGGGAGATTCACCCCACCAGCAGGACTCTCAGTGAGCATGTGCATGTAGCATTATAGCATCCCAAAATAACCCCAGAAACTGTACCGAAATTATGAAGGATGATTTCTGAAATCAACCCTGGGCTCTCACTACATATTTAGAAAACGTTTTGCTAAACTTTTTATACTCCCCACAAATGAAAAAATGACCTTCAAACTTTTCCCCTGCCAGAGTTAGGCTCCAGTAGCCCAATCTTAGATGAGACAAACCATGTCTGTGGTTTCCAATGAGACTCACCCAATCAGCAGAGGGCTCTTAAGGCCAAACCATGTCTGTGGTTTCCAATGAGACTCACCCAATCAGCAGAGGGCTCTTAAGGCCAAACCATGTCTGTGGTTTCCAATGAGACTCACCCAATCAGCAGAGGGCTCTTAAGGCCAAACAAATTAACTGTGTGTTTCGGGCAACAGTCTCAAAAAAAGTTAGGTAGGGTCGGGATTGATGTTTTATTTTAAACAATTTTTTAAAAGACACATTTGGGTAACAAACTTTGAAAATTATCTAACATCTGACGAATACGGATTTCATGGAAAACAATCATCACTAAAAAGTACAACTTGAGGGTCGAGTTTCTCGCTAGGTAGGGTCTGGTTGCACGAAACACAGAATTTTTTTTTTGGCTTAATGAGCATGTGCATATAACTGCTGAAATTGCAAAGGACAATTTCTGAAAACACCACACAAACACCGCATAAAAAATCCCTTCTACAATCAAGGATGGCTTCCAATATAGTCCCCCGTTAAGCATTTAGGGCTCTCAAAGAGCATGAGCACGTAACTGCTGAAACTGCAAAGGACAATTTCTGAACACCACCACACAAAGTTTGTGTCACAACAAACCCTACCACAATCAAGTAAGACCTCCAATATAACTAACCCTATCAGCAAAGGGCTCTCAATTAGCATATGCATTTAGAGATCCAGTGTTCCAGAATTACCCCAGAAACATTATCTTTGGTTTCCAATGAGACTCACCCAATCAGCAAAGGGCTTTCAATGAGCATGTGCATGTAGCGTTCCAGCGAGTGCTCGTTAAGCGCGGACCTGAGCCATGCCCGCCCCCTCCCTGAGTCCGTGCTGATATTCTTGAGTGACTGGAACCGCTCCACTTCATGCTTGGTGAGGAATTCTTTCACGTATCCCCAGAAAGCTGAACAAAAATGAACTATGCTATGTTAGTGCTACCAGTAGCCAAAATAGCCATTGGCTACTAAAATTTCTAACTGGCTACTAAAATTTCTAACTGGCTACTAAAATTTCTAATTGGCTACTAAAATTTCTAATTGGTTACTAAAACTAATGAAAATATTTGAAAATGAAGCATACATTCACACTTTGTGAGGAAAATATTTCTCGTACAACAGGTTATCTTTGCAAAATCAAAACTTTTGGCTACTAATTTAGATTTCTTAGCAAAAACCTAGCCATAAAGTGATAAATTATTTATTTCATGCTATATGGTGAAAGAGTGGAAAATACCGGTGAATGATAACATGATCATTTCACTCTTGGTTAATAAGATAAATGAATAAAAATTTTGTTTTTTACAAAAAGCATAAAACAAAAAGAAAATTTGTTACTTCAGTGTTAGATCTTACATGTGTATTTCATTTGTGGTCATTGAAAATTGAGCTTTTTACTTAAGGCGATTCGTGAAAAAAAAATAAGTTTTCTACTCTGAAATCAACAAACAGCCTCTATATACTGTTACATGAATGTCCCCTTAGCACTCTATTTTTTCCTTAAACTACTGAGCTCAGGGGTTTTATTCCAGAAACATCTTAGGTAATATCTTATTCTTAACCTTAAAATCAACATTTTATTTAAAGTTTTATTTCCTTTGTACAGTGCATTGTGCTGAATAATTATTAATTATCACATATAGTATTATTGTTTGTTCATATAAACATAAAAAGATTTAAAAAATTATATGTAGTTATTAAAATGTATCATTTTGAAATGTTTAACTTAAGTGAAAATATTTTAAGAAACACTTGAGATGTTTCTGGAATATGGACCCCGGGCTGGTATTCACAAAGCTCCTAAGGGAAATCTTAACTTAAGTTGTACTTAAATTAAATGTTCATATCAAATTTTCTACGTGAAATCTAATGATTTCTGTTTACAAAAGGGTAAAATATGTAACATTGGAGAAATTTTTCTTAGTTTAAAACCTTTAAATATAAAAAGGGATATATATAAAACAGCCAGAGACTTTAAGAATTTCATAAATTTAAGAAATTTACTTAAGTTTTCCCTAAGGAGCTTTGTGAATACGGGCCCAGGGGTTGTATCCCAAAAACATCTTAATAGATTTTCCCTGTTCCAATTTTTGTAACATGATATTTCCAAAACTACATGTAAATGTGTCCTGTTACAGTTCATTGAATAATAGTTAATAATATTGATAACTGTTGATAAATAATAAACACTAAGCATTGTCATATGAATATAGATACAAATTTAATAAGAGTCTATTAAGACAAATATCAATATAGCTAAACATTTAATAAGAGTCTTTTAAGACAAAAGTGTATAATATTATGATTCAAACAGGCAACTTTCATATTACACAAGTTTAATATGAATGTCTGCAATTTGTGTTTGCATTAATTCATAAAAACTGTTTTCAAACTAAGCTAAGTCATTAAGGGCTGTTCCAGGAAAAAAAGGTGACAACGGGGTGGAACTAGTTGTGTTGGTGGTACCCTATTATTGGACTGGCGTTCCGCCAACCCACCGCCACCCCACCTTTTTCTCTGGAACAGCCCTAAAATGTTTTAAACTAGTGTACTATGAAATTACTGCTTTATTCAATGAGTATTTCCAGAGTTAAAAAAAGAGTTCGTACAAATGTCTCTGTCTGCAGGTTTGTCTGCGAATATTCCAGCAACTTTATTTAACCCTGTGATTTCAGTAACTTGTCTGAAAATAGAAATGGAACAAGTTTATAAAACAGCACACAAACTCTAATACGAAGACTATTTGAAGAAGATGCTGATGTCATAATAACAATATACACTGGTTTGTAAGTTAGGTTTAAATATTCAAAATACATGTATCAGGCATAGCCAGAAATACCACAAACATGCTACAATACTGATCATTAATATTTTAAAAGTGCTTCTTAAAAGAATGGTTATACTTTTCTAAAATGACCAACTTACTTCAGTGCTGTTGCAGTTTTTATTTCTACTTTTAAACCATGATTAAGAACACTTTCCCAAGCTGAACACAGACATGACACCCTGAAATAGATACAATGAGTGCATAAACATGTTCAAATCTGAAAATAATTATAAGACAATAAATAAGCCATGTGTAACTACAGAGTGACTTAAAAATTGTTGTGATTTGGTGATTTCACAGAGGGGTTATAATTATATACAATGATGCATTAGTTTTCTTTTTTCTTTTTATGCTTAACAAAGTTATTATTTTTTATTTGTTTTTAAATTTAAAAAAAAATTTTGAGGGGGGGGATTTGCCCCTTTGGGCATAAACATTTACCTGGAATCAGTTTCAGTAGCAAGTTCCGTACGACCACCAAACCTCACTTGACACTAAAATATGGAAGAGAAATTTACAAATGAACAATATTGAAATGTAATGTACAAATTGAATATAGTAAGCGTGCCTGTACTTTCAGTTATGTTAGAGCAATGCACAAAATAAATTAATGTTCGGTCACTGAGAAATGTTTGAAAATAAAAAATGTGGTCAATACTAATGCATAAATTAAATGAGGCGCGTCGTTGGAAAACCGGTCTTAATGCATGTGCATAAAGTGTCGTCCCGGATTAGCCTGTGCAGACGGCACAGGCTAATCCAGTACGGCACTTTCCGCCTACAGTGGATATACGTTTAGAAGAGACTTCCTTGAAACAGAAAATACCATAAAAGCGGAAAGTGCTGTCCTGGATTAGCCTGTGCAGAATGCACAGGCTAATCCGGGATGACACTTTACGCACATGCATTAAGACCGGTTTTCTCACGACATGCCACAAATATTCCCAAATATCCAGCTTCTTCTGTGAGAAAAATATTACCTCTACTGTCAGGTATCACCAAACACCAAAAATATTTAAATATGTCTGTGAGATTTCAAGTGAAAAAGCCTTGAGCACTTTGGGGATCTGAATCATCCAATGGAACCCGGGTCTCCAGCATTGCTAAAGGCATACATGCCATAATTTTTTCAGGCCAAACCGGGACATTGCCAAAAAATCGCCAGGACATTTGACATTTGACCGGGACACATTAATATTGTCATTTTGTCCAAAAAAAAAGCAAGTAATAATAATACTTTATCGTATCTAACCTAGGTCCTATTCCGTTTCGTGGTCTATATAGTTACAGTTCAAACAATAAACACCCAAAATGAATAACACAAACATACACACGCATATATTTTAATCATATTTATTCAATAATATAAATGATAACATGTATTTTTAATTATGACATCAAAGAAATTACACGAAACACGCAATTATAAACACTGATTGTCAAATAAACAAATGCGTTTACAAGGGAGACTACTCCAGCAGACTTATACCTGGGCTACGTTCCACTATACACTGCGTCATTAACTGCATCAAATTTTGCGATGTGAACAATACGAGTTTAAAGAAAGTAATGATTGTTTTTGCATCTTTAATTCTCGAAAAGTTCTCAATTTATGTTCATATTTTACCTTCAAACGTTATTATGTTTTAACACCTATTGTATTTAAAATCAAAATAACAACAAACACAGTTCCTTTTTTATTCCAAAACAATGCAACAATCAGCAGCAATTAGTGACCGCGGATATATGACCCCCATGAAAGTGTGACAAACGATCAATAAATCGCTAATGGGGTATCATTACTGCTCCTCTTTGACACGCGGCTAGCGGGTATTGTTGTCATAGGGACCGATAAAGGGATTAACGATTTGAAGTTAATTGTTGGCCTAATGTAAGTTTTATGGTACACTGACATCGATTTTTGTGATTGACCCGGACAAAATGCATCTCACCGGGACGCCGGGACAGACCTCGCAAAACTGGGCAATCCCGGTGAGACCGGGACGTATGGCATGTATGCTCAAGGGCTAGCCCAACAGCAAGGCCTTTGGAGGTTCTTTATTATAGGCCAACCACTACATATAGGCTAAACAAGAACAACAAATAGTCGATAAAATAATAGTTTTCTGACATACGTTTTTGTTAATACAAAGTCTTGCTTAACAATTTTACATCATTTTAATGCATGTTTGACTTGGAGTTTATAAAACAATATGACAATAAAACCAACAGATAAAATGTCAAAATGGTGTAACCTGTTTAACCGCATCCAAAATGCGTGTCTGAAGGGACTGTCTTTCACTGGCATGTGGTTCATCGCCTAAAAAACAAACCGCAGTAAATTTTATAAGTTGACATTATTCATTTTGTTAAATTAATGCACTTATATATACAGAAACTATCCGAATTCTGTCCGTCCGAAATTATCACAACAGTATGAAAAGTTAATATCAGTAATGAAGGAATTTATAACATAAGTTTTATAAAAATGAAATACCATTCATGATTAAACACGGTTCATGCTTCTATCAGCCTGCCCTGGTTAAATAATATAAAGTTAGCAATCATAATAACATGTTTTTGTAAACATCTTCCCACAAGTCACGTGACCGAGGTTTCCGATTGAAACCGGAAGACGGTCTTTTTCACGAAGGTAATGGTGGTTTAGACGTACTGAAATATGTTCTGCTTAAAAATCGAGCTGAATCTGTGGTATCTTTTGTAGGACTGAGTTCTTAATTAGTAAATTATATTAAACAAGTGTTTCTGCTGTACACATAACACTCATTTTATTTTCATTTTACAGGTAAACAAAATGGGGCGCCGACCAGCTCGGTGGTAAGTAGTTTGTAAACAATGCTTGTACTTCGTGTATTCACAATAAATCTTTTTACTATTTTTATTTGGTGACATTAAATTTAGTAATGTTCTGCATATAAACCATCGTATTTTCACATAATAGAAAGCAGTCAGTTGGTGAATTCATCATTTCTGACGTGTACAGGTCCACTCCATCAACCTATTTTTTTTATATCTAGTTACAGATACTGTAAGAATAAGCCCTATCCCAAGTCACGGTTCTGTCGTGGTGTGCCAGGTAAGTCCGTTTTTTGTGCTGTGATAAATTAGACCGGCTGCCAATTTATCTTATTCAGGATTTTGGACAAATATTGTTTCATTATTGGCTGTCACCAATGTGCAAGTTATTAAATGCATGCTCTCTTGTATTAATGTAGCCAGGACAACACATTTTACAAAAAATAAAAACATCCCTGATAACTGATTATATTCTTGAAGAGGACATTAAAACAAAATAAAAACTCTATTTGATTTTAAAATGTTACCAAATAAGCAAGATATTGATACAACTGCTTGTCTGTCAGTTTTTCACAATAAACACGCTATGGCACACACGTTTTGAAAGTAATGTGTGCATGTAATAGCTAAGTTATATTTAACATAAATATAAGCAATACTTACAACTATGATTGTATGATCTTAAGCATCTTTTCCTGGTAGTCCTCCATAAGTTGGTAGGTATATATTGCCCGATCACCGGAGTATTTGATGTTGTACCAGGACGGGTATCCAGGAACCTGAAACTGTGTATTTATGTTTCACAGACATGTAACTGATGTTTTATTTTGAAACAACAAATTGTTGGCTTTATTGTTAAGAATATATATATATATATATAGGTCGCGGTGGCATAGTGGATATGGTGTCGCCTAGCGACAAGGAGGTCCTGGGTTCGATCCTCACTCTGTGAGCGTTCTTAAGATTTCCTCCATAGACACCAAGTACTTGTTCTACCCAGGAATCGGACTTGAGAGTATCTCTATAAGCCTTAGGTTTTCAATGCTATCAACTAAAATAATTAGGATTAAACTAAGAATATATATCAAATTAAGTATGGTTGGATTCCATTTAGTATTACTTTTTATTAAAGAAAAAGTTTCATGTTATGCATTCCATTATATTAAAATCCAAATGCATTTAAATTAATAACAGCACGTTTTATGTACAAATCTGAAATATTGTACATCTAATGAAATGCAATAAAATTATTTCTTATATTACTGATTTATGATGTATTTTTGATTTTTTTTTGTAAATAAATAAATACACACTTCTGATTGTTCAACTAAATTGATTTTTTCAATGAATGATAAGCTTTTTGCAACACAAAATATATACAGGTTAGTAGTGGTTAGAGAACAGAGTTAGAATGTAGAACTGTTACATCGGTTAAAATGGATAAGTTTCTATACTAGTAGAATGTTAAAACTGTACATAACCTAATCAACACCCCTATGGGAATGGTGTGAATAAAATTATTCTATGAAAAGCTGTACAAAAATATATTAAACATAGCACTTCTGCTAATTCCATGTAAGTTTAACCAATGTTCTCTAAAGTAGAAATGCTTATGCAAATAATAATAGTGAAATATGAAAAAAAAAATCATTCTAACAGTGTGAAAAATATTGAAATTTAAGCAATATCAGCAATTGGGTCCGATTTTCCATTTTTATTGATACATATGTAATTGAAAATGATGTATTTTATCTCTTACTGCAATCATGTACCTGAGATATTATATGGCCTGTATACCAGACTATTTCTCCGTTTTCAGCAAACCCATGTAATATTTTCTGTCCTACTACAAATGGATCTTCTGTGGCCAGTTTATCATCGGGCTGCACTTCAAGGGCTCTCACCACTAATGACTTTACATTCTCTGCAAGTTCATCAACTGTCAATGGAATTCTCTTATCATTCACTTTCTTTGAGACATTAAATACCTTTTCCTGTCCTTTCTGTTTTAAAACATCTTTCCTGAATGACAGCTGGGCCTTCAAGGCTTCCACTTTTTCGTTTTGTACTTTAATTCGTCTCAAGGCTGAATCCACTTCCTCAACTGTCTGCCAGAGTCCCCAAACTTGAACCAGATTCACTAAATTTTCTAGTCTTAATAATTTTCTTTGTCTTGTTTGTTCAGCGGACGCAAACTTTTCCTGTAATCTGCGTCGATTTTCAATTTCAATTCTTTCTTGGCGCTCTTTAAAGTTCTTTCTTAGCCTTTTCATATCCTTGCGTGCTTGTCTACACAATTCAGTCTTTTCATCTTCATTCTTATTTAAAAGCCAGTCCATTGTCTTATTGTGGCAAAATGCAATGCATGACTCGGCAGTAATGATAGATATATTTGGTTTTTCTCTCAGAAGCCTGTCCAACTGACCAAACACTGTTTCGCTGAATTTATTGTGTGATGGCATACCCTTCAATTTTTCTTTCAAATTATCGGGGGCCTCAAACCACTTCCCCCCTGGCAGGAAATCACTAAATAACCTTTTCATCACTACTGTCAAAGCTGGAATCATAACTTCTAGCACAGATACAGTTATATGATCACTACCAGTTGACTCTGTAAGTCTGTTGAATATTGGGTTGTCATTCAATCTTTTAGTTTCAGCAAATGAAAGTCTATATGAGCCCTGCACAAACTCTATGTAATTAAAATTGTCCATGAACTGAGTGAGTTCAAGATAATATTGTCTCATTTCAATAATATTGATCTCACGGTTATCAAGGAGACACCACAATGGTTTTGTTATCATTTCACTTATCAAACCGTGTGCTCTACAACCAGCCAAAAACTCTGGTGTTTTCAAATCAAATTGAACTGCCTTTAATAAGCCATTAGTAGCTCCCCCATCTAGGTACTCTGTCATCTTTTGTGATAAGAAATAAACACATGCTGCATTACTGAATAGAATGTTAAATCTATTGCCTCTGAATCGCTCTAAAGGTAGTGTCTGAAAGCCATTTTCCTTTAAAAAGTCCTTACTGTAATTAAGGAAAGGCCCATGAGCACCATTTTTCTCGTCTCCCCCTCGAGCAAATGCTTTAGACGCAGTGCGGATAAGTCTTGTGGTGCCTGATTCATTGCGTTTTTTGAAACTGGAATCATGTATTGGCACATGTTCATCAAACAGCATTGTTTCAACTTCAGCAACCGATTTTTCTGCTGCCTCGGCTAAATGTACTAAAACATGCAACGAACAGAAGAAATTGCAAAGTCTTCCTATGGAGTTTTGTTCCATTTCAGTCATTTCATTCCATTGAAGATCTTCTTGCAAAATTCCTATCCGGAACTCCTCTAGGAGCTGATTAAACTTTATCTGGGTACTTGCTCTGTCTGACATGGTAGCCACAATATTCTTCAGCATTTGTTTTGCAGTAGCATTGTCTGTTTCATCCGAAACTGAGCTGATGTCACTCAATATTTCTCTAAGGGTGTCTAAGGCATCCTGTCCTGATTTTGTTGCCATTTGACGCAAACCTAATACCCAAACCCTCCCAGAACTGTCCACTGCATGAAAACCTTCGAACTTTTTGTCAAACTTTGATGTTTCATCACTTAAAATACATGTGTTTTCTTTATTAGTAAATTCTTCTGACAAATGCTTTTGAGCTAAACTCAATCTCTGAATGTTCATGTTGTTCACTGTACTTTTACAAGGAAGTTTTGATGCTCTTATGTTCAACATACTTAAAACAGATTCAATAACTAAAGGCACCTTTGTTGTTGAAACATTGTGCTGTAATAGAGAGTAGACACACTGTTGCAACTCTGCTGTGTATGACTGTGTTCTTTCATCAAAAGTAATGTATGTATCATTCAACAAATTTTCCATCCATTCAATGTCAGTTCTCATGTTCTTTATGTCTTGTTTAAGACTTTTTGTTTCCTGATTTTTCAATTCATTGTCTATTTCAAATTGTTCAATTGAACGTTTCATGTGCGTTATTTGTTCAAGATCTTTGTTTTTTACATTTAATTGTCTTGCTGTGGACTCATAATAACTGATTTTCGATCGCAGTCTTTTCATTTCAGTATTTTTCTTCGAAATAATGGACCTATATTTACTCACTATCATATTTGTTTGAGCATTATATTTCAATGTCTCTCGTCTAATTAACTTCAATCTGGATTGTGATTTTGCTTTTAGTTTAGTTTTCAATTTAGCAATTTCATCTTTTAAAGGTTGGTTTTCTAACTTTTGATTATGCAAATCATTTGCAAGCGACTCTGATACATCTTTTAATGTCTCTACTTTTTGCATGAAGAATGACTGCGGGGCTAAATCTGGACTATCACATTTTCGCTTTTTTGGTGCTCCTTTATTTGGGAAAACAACTGATTCAGATACAAACTTTGCAAGTCTTTCCTCATGCCCAGGCTTACTTTTATTCTTGCTTATAGACCTGTATTCCCCATAGATTTTTTCGAGGTGATTCTTATATGTTCTGACCTCAGCCTTATTGGAACAGTCATGTTTGTCTATGAACCAGTTGACACTTTTTGATATGCCGTTTGCATTACTAAAATCAACAACTTCCCCATTCGTCAACATTTCACTTAATATGTATCTACACTAAATAGAGAAAAGAGTCTGTGTATATGAAGTGGACACTACACCATTAATAAAATGTTCGCTGTCATTGCTGTTCTGGCTAGTATAAAGCGATGGTCTTGAGAGCAAAACATTTTCGTGAACTGTAGCTGATAATACGTTTTCTGTAAACAAATTACTATACATGCATTGTTTCTCTTCAGTTTGAACATAATTGTCTTCCCTGATATTGCCCGTGTGTATTGTCTGTGAGTAGGAATCAACACTCCATGTTGTTTCATCATCAGCTAATGTATTTTCAGCAAAAATTGATGTACATGCTGAGAAACAATCAATGTCTCTAATAACTCTAAACATGGTACTGTAAGCAGCATGGTTAATGAGGGTTATTTCAGTTTGAACACTACAATCACTGCAGTAAGGGTCATCAAAAGGATTGGAATCTGATTCACTGGAGAGTACCTGGTAAGCAACATAGAAAGCACATGTTCAGCAACACGTAATAGCACTAGAAAATGGCTATATTAGTAGGGTAAGTTCATGAGTGGTTCTGGTTATACAATCTTTAATTGAATGTAATTTTTTACATAAAACCAAATACCCCACCCAAACTACAAAATCTTCCGAAATGATTAGAAACATGTTCAAGCTAATTCAAATTAATTTCTTAAACATATTTTTTTTTAATTGTAACCAGAATCACACATTTTTTAGTAAGAGTGAAGGCTAATTATCATGGGTTATTAAATATACCACACTATCAGGGCTTGACACAATTATAGACATGCAAGAGCATCACTAAGATTGTTTTTAGAGTCAAGGTAATATAAAGGTCAATGCCACAGCACACTATGGATTTCTAAGACCAGCTAAAAAATACATGTATACATGCAGCTTGCAAGTTCACTTTTAAAACTATATATCAAGTCCCAATAGTCATGCCTATCCAATCATTCAATAAGCGTCTAAAGACGTTCTAATAGAACATATGTAAGAGAGAAAGTTCTATAAAGATATTGAATATTTTGTTAGAAAAGCAGGGTTACACAAAATCACCACAATCATGTCGTATATTTTGTAAAGTGTTGTAGAAAAAGCATGGTTACACAGAAGTCAGCGTCATGACCGTCTACTTACATCTATTGGTACTACAGGACAATGTCGCTTCCCGAAAACTGGGCTAGGTGGATACTCCTATTAGAAAACAACATACTCCATACAAATAACAAATTTTGTTGTGGAAATATAAATAAAATTTTAATATTAAATATGAACAGTTCGACAAAAGCTTTAGCACTCCCAAATTCTTTTATTTTACAAATCATTTTAATTATTCGGAATTAAAAATGAGCTGAATGTTACTTTGGAAATCATGCATAACAATAATCTGATTCTATAATTGACATCAATCCTAATTCATAACACTATTTGCTATTGATAGTTTTTAAGCTTCAAATGGTTAAAAGGTAGTTGTTGAAGAACAATATTTCTAAACAAACATCCAGTGTAACCCAATGTAATTTAAACCTCTTCTTCCGATTCCAAATCCTCAAGGGGAGAATATTGTTCTGTGAAGTTAGATGCTAGCTGCAGCTCGGATTCTGAATCAGACAGAAAAAGGTCCTGACTGCTTCTTAATCTTAGTTCCTCACTCATGACAATCTAAACAAAAAATGTATTTCAACATTAACGCCAAATCCCACTAAATCTTAATAATTCATTAATTGATTTAAAAACTATGTTGATAATGTGTACAGAATTTTAATTTATCCCAGTTTTTACTGCTGAAATAGTATAAAGAAGTGATCAACAAAATAAAACTATAAAGCATGTGGTTATTTTATAACTTAATACACGGGTAAACATTCGATTTTAGGAAAAAAACACCAGACGAAAATTTATCCGAATGTAAGTTGCATCCGAAATACTCAAAATAAAATGAGCGAGAAATTGACAATAACGATCATTAAATATTGTCAAAACATAATTAACTGTCAAACTTATACTATAAATATAACACATATAACATTTACTTACGATGACATGCGGTCATTAGGCTAAAACCCAGCGAGAAATCGAATTCGTCGCGCGAAGACGTAGCAAACATGTATCATATTTTGAAGAGTATTTGGCAGGGGAAACAACTCCCAATGCGAGTTATTTGAGGCCATCGACAGGGGTATCTTTGAATGGCTAGCGCACGAAAGCGCATGATTTTACAACAAAAAACTATGTTACACGATACTCGAAATGGATTAAAATAATGCTTAAAACATTCCTTTTACATTCCTTTTAAGTTATTATTCATATATACATCATCCAAAAGTCATGAATATTTTCTTCTGAATAGGTAAAAGAAATTTGGCCATATGAATGAAATAAGACATTTATACCCCATCTTGGACCCCCTACTTTCTATTCCATGTGATTTCATTTGGTTAATTTGAATGGACAATGATGTAACATTATTGAAGGAGACACCTGTTTTGTGACGTAAAAAAAATGGCGGCGTCCATGATCGTAGAATTGCGCAATACATGACGTAAAAACGGTAAAATTTTACAACAATGCACCACTAACGTTGTATTTATATGAGTTAATTCGATGCATTAATTCATTTTCTTCGACTCTTGAAAAAAGACTTGATAAAGATTTATTCAAATAAAATGGCAAACATACCCCCAAGTAACTTGATATTTACATTATGACAGATACGATTTGCGCAGGCGCATATTGTGTTGTCCTGGCTAATTAATGTATTCAAGTCAGTATATGCCAGTATATACTGAACTAACAAAACTTTCGCTAAGTTTGAATGTATATTATTTTTAACGTTGAATAGATTCGACATGTTTGGTTGGTTTTTTGCTTTGATTTTTTTGCTGTTTTTAACAGTATTTCAGCCATATCATGGTGGTCAGTTAACCTAAGCACACTTTTCGAAGTTTTCCTGTGCAAGGTAAGCCGATCAAAGCGGTTTACCAGTACTAAGTGCACATATTTATGCCAGTAACTAACAAATGCTTAACTTGAATAAGAGGTAGTGGGAGAATGGCCGCAGAAATAATTTCATGACCAATCCCCACACAATGTGGCCAGGCTGGGGTTCAAACTCCCGATTCCCGGATTGACAGTCCAGCGCTCTACCAACTGAGCGGGGGCGGGCTTATTTGACATGTACTTTACGAAAGTTTCTGTTTTGGTTCAGTATATATAGCAATGTATGCCAATATATGTAGTTAATTACACTTTTGAGGTGTTTTTTTTTTAATGTCATATTTTTACTTCCATTCTGTAGAACGTTATTGCATCTTATGAAACTGGTGTTTTGAATCAATCTAATTGGTAAGTAATTATGATTATTTTCCAATTTTGTTAGACCCGAAGATCCGTATCTTTGACTTGGGAAGAAAGAAGGCATCTGTAGAGGACTTCCCTCTGTGTGTGCATCTTGTATCAGACGAGTATGAACAGCTCTCGTCGGAAGCCTTGGAGGCTGCAAGAATCTGCGCCAACAAGTACCTGGTGAAATTCTGTGGCAAGGAATCTTTCCACATGAGAATTAGACTGCACCCCTTCCATGTTGTCCGCATCAACAAGATGTTGTCGTGTGCTGGAGCTGATAGGTAATAAATTGCAATAATGTTTGCAGGGCTAACAAACTGTTAATTAGGACCTGGGTTTTGGAAAAAATATTGCAAAAAATTGGTAAACAGAACAAATAAGGCCAAAATTAAAATTAACTTTGTTTGCCTTTGCCTACCTACCCGACGAAATGGTCCCTACTCAAAAGTATGTTTTTTCTTTGTTAAATCAAACCAGTTGTTTTTTTTATTCCTAATATTCTATGTTTTCTTTGGGGTAAATAAAAGCTCACTCTCGTGTCGGTTGTTTTCCATTGGGTTAATAAATTAACTGTATCAGCCAAACCCTTGCTTATAATATCAAAATGCAATTCTTATCATGTTTTATCTAACTTGTGTAAACAACAGGCAGTTTGTCACCTAACTTGTATAAACAACAGGCAGTTTGTCATCGTTCATTGACTAAGTAAAGAAGATTGCTAGCAAGCTCTTGTTATATCAACAGACACTTGATTATATTATTAAAAGCAATGCCTGTGTTATATGTTACATTTTTATGCTATTTGGATCATTCATAAATATACTTTAAAAAAAAATTAAAAAATTAATGCCTACCTACTTACCCATTACCAGCAACCTTGGGTAGGCAATGGCAATTTTTTAAGGTTGGCATAATCCCGGTGTAATCAAATTTGGGGGGAAAGTGCATGACTTTATTTTAAGAAATTTTGCTAGAAGATCAAACCTTTATATTAGGTCCCTGTTACGTAAGTTAATAAAAAAAGCTCTGCCCCATTGGGGTATTTATAAATGAACTCATAAACCAATCTCATGATGTCTCATTTTACCTACATTGTCAGAGTTCTGAAGATAAACGTTGTCTGAAGATTGGTTTTCTCCTTCGCGACTTGAAATACTTTTGTTTTGATCAAATAAAAATGCATGTGTACTAATGTGTTTGTTTCAGACTTCAGACAGGGATGAGAGGGGCCTGGGGAAAGCCACAGGGAACAGTTGCCCGTGTGCACATTGGACAGCCCATCATGTCTGTGAGAGGCCGTGATGCTCACCTAGCCAACATTATCGAGGCACTCAGAAGAGCCAAGTTCAAGTTCCCAGGCAGACAGAAGGTATGGTAATGCAGGCTTGAAAACTAGTCGGGTCTCCCCTTGGCTAAAAGTTGTAGCTAATTCAGAATTTTTTTCAGCTAACTGTTCAAATTCATGGGCATTGGCTCATTTAGTGAATGACGAGAGGCTTTAAGTAATGTTTTACAGTGTAGTTAGAATCTTGTAAAGCTGCGATCTGTCATGTTCATACAAATATTTTAACCAATCTAGTGATGTTATTTTTACCTACATTGTCTGAGGAAGCAGTGACGCCAAGATTTGACTGAAGATTGGTTTCATTAATGATGTATTTTGTGTCTGAACCAGTTCCGCTCCAAGAACATTGTGTTTCTTGGCGTTTTAAACTGGGAAATCAAACGTTAGATGTCGCTATGTCTGTGTGGATTGTTCCATTCTGATACTCTGTTCTAATAACAATTAATTATTTAATCCATTGATTATTTCAGTCACAAAAATAAAGCTATAAACCAGTTCCAGCTCCAAGAACCTAGATTGTGTTGCTTGGCGTTTTAAACTGGGAAATTAAACATCGGATGTCGCTATGTCAGTGTGGATTGTTCCATTCTGATACTCTATTCTAATGACAGAAAAAAAATTCTTTTAAGATTTTGCCCTAAATAAATTATTGTGTTTCCCTTTCCTGCAACCTACAAACACTTTGAAAGGGCGGTCAAGGCTTAAAAAGTAATTTAGGATTCCCCTGCTGGATTTTTGTATAGCCAAATTTATGGTACTATGTTGAAATCGTACTCATTTTGGGTATCTTTCAGGGTTTTATGACGAACAATAATTGTACTAAAACAGAATTTTCAGCCAAATGTTTACATTCGTAGTCGTCGTGGGCCAATTTGTAAATGGCAGTGAGTCCTGAAGTAACATGTTCTGCATCCAATCTACTGATGTTATTTTTAATCACATTGTCTGAAGAAGCAGTGACGGCAATATTTGACTGAAGATTGGTTTCATTTATGTTGCATCTCTTGTCTGAACCAGTTCCAGCTTCAAGAACATTGTGTGTTGCTTGGCGTTTTAAACTGGGAAATTAAACGTTAGATGTCGCTATGTCAGCGTGGATTGTTCCATTCTGATACTCTATTCTAATGACAGAAAAAAATTCTTTTAAGATTTTGCCCTAAATAAATTATTGTGTTTCCCTTTCCTGCAACCTACAAACACTTTGAAAGGGCGGTCAAGGCTTAAAAAGTAATTTAGGATTCCCCTGCTGGATTTTTGTATAGCCAAATTTATGGTACTATGTTGAAATCGTACTCATTTTGGGTATCTTTCAGGGTTTTATGAAGAACAATAATTGTACTAAAACAGAATTTTCAGCCAAATGTTTACATTCGTAGTCGTCGTGGGCCAATTTGTAAATGGCAGTGAGTCCTGAAGTAACATATTCTGCATCCAATCTAATGATGTTATTTTTAATCACATTGTCTGAAGAAGCAGTGACGCAATATTTGACTGAAGATTGGTTTCATTTATGTTGCATCTCTTGTCTGAACCAGTTCCAGCTTCAAGAACATTGTGTGTTGCTTGGCGTTTTAAACTGGGAAATTAAACGTTAGATGTCGCTATGTCCGTGTGGATTGTTCCATTCTGATACTCTATTCTAATGACAGAAAAAAAATTCTTTTAAGATTTTGCCCTAAATAAATTATTGTGTTTCCCTTTCCTGCAACCTACAAACACTTTGAAAGGGCGGTCAAGGCTTAAAAAGTAATTTAGGATTCCCCTGCTGGATTTTTGTATAGCCAAATTTATGGTACTATGTTGAAATCGTACTCATTTTGGGTATCTTTCAGGGTTTTATGAAGAACAATAATTGTACTAAAACAGAATTTTCAGCCAAATGTTTACATTCGTAGTCGTTGTGGGCCAATTTGTAAATGGCAGTGAGTCCTGAAGTAACATGTTCTGCATCCAATCTAATGATGTTATTTTTAATCACATTGTCTGAAGAAGCAGTGACGTCAATTTTTGACTGAAGATTGGTTTCATTTATGTTGCATCTCTTGTCTGAACCAGTTCCAGCTTCAAGAACATTGTGTGTTGCTTGGCGTTTTAAACTGGGAAATTAAACGTTAGATGTCGCTATGTCAGTGTGGATTGTTCCATTCTGATACTCTATTCTAATGACAGAAAAAAATTCTTTTAAGATTTTGCCCTAAATAAATTATTGTGTTTCCCTTTCCTGCAACCTACAAACACTTTGAAAGGGCGGTCAAGGCTTAAAAAGTAATTTAGGATTCCCCTGCTGGATTTTTGTATAGCCAAATTTATGGTACTATGTTGAAATCGTACTCATTTTGGGTTTGGGTATCTTTCAGGGTTTTATGAAGAACAATAATTGTACTAAAACAGAATTTTCAGCCAAATGTTTACATTCGTAGTCGTCGTGGGCCAATTTGTAAATGGCAGTGAGTCCTGAAGTAACATATTCTGCATCCAATCTAATGATGTTATTTTTAATCACATTGTCTGAAGAAGCAGTGACGCAATATTTGACTGAAGATTGGTTTCATTTATGTTGCATCTCTTGTCTGAACCAGTTCCAGCTTCAAGAACATTGTGTGTTGCTTGGCGTTTTAAACTGGGAAATTAAACGTTAGATGTCGCTATGTCCGTGTGGATTGTTCCATTCTGATACTCTATTCTAATGACAGAAAAAAAATTCTTTTAAGATTTTGCCCTAAATAAATTATTGTGTTTCCCTTTCCTGCAACCTACAAACACTTTGAAAGGGCGGTCAAGGCTTAAAAAGTAATTTAGGATTCCCCTGCTGGATTTTTGTATAGCCAAATTTATGGTACTATGTTGAAATCGTACTCATTTTGGGTATCTTTCAGGGTTTTATGAAGAACAATAATTGTACTAAAACAGAATTTTCAGCCAAATGTTTACATTCGTAGTCGTTGTGGGCCAATTTGTAAATGGCAGTGAGTCCTGAAGTAACATGTTCTGCATCCAATCTAATGATGTTATTTTTAATCACATTGTCTGAAGAAGCAGTGACGTCAATTTTTGACTGAAGATTGGTTTCATTTATGTTGCATCTCTTGTCTGAACCAGTTCCAGCTTCAAGAACATTGTGTGTTGCTTGGCGTTTTAAACTGGGAAATTAAACGTTAGATGTCGCTATGTCAGTGTGGATTGTTCCATTCTGATACTCTATTCTAATGACAGAAAAAAATTCTTTTAAGATTTTGCCAAACGTTAGATGTCGCTATGTCAGTGTGGATTGTTCCATTCTGATACTCTATTCTAATGACAGAAAAAAATTCTTTTAAGATTTTGCCCTAAATAAATTATTGTGTTTCCCTTTCCTGCAACCTACAAACACTTTGAAAGGGCGGTCAAGGCTTAAAAAGTAATTTAGGATTCCCCTGCTGGATTTTTGTATAGCCAAATTTATGGTACTATGTTGAAATCGTACTCATTTTGGGTTTGGGTATCTTTCAGGGTTTTATAAAGAACAATAATTGTACTAAAACAGAATTTTCAGCCAAATGTTTACATTCGTAGTCGTCGTGGGCCAATTTGTAAATGGCAGTGAGTCCTGAAGTAACATGTTCTGCATCCAATCTAATGATGTTGTTTTTAATCACATTGTCTGAAGAAGCAGTGACGGCAATATTTGACTGAAGATTGGTTTCATTTATGTTGCATCTCTTGTCTGAACCAGTTCCAGCTTCAAGAACATTGTGTGTTGCTTGGCGTTTTAAACTGGGAAATTAAACGTTAGATGTCGCTATGTCCGTGTGGATTGTTCCATTCTGATACTCTATTCTAATGACAGAAAAAAAATTCTTTTAAGATTTTGCCCTAAATAAATTATTGTGTTTCCCTTTCCTGCAACCTACAAACACTTTGAAAGGGCGGTCAAGGCTTAAAAAGTAATTTAGGATTCCCCTGCTGGATTTTTGTATAGCCAAATTTATGGTACTATGTTGAAATCGTACTCATTTTGGGTATCTTTCAGGGTTTTATGAAGAACAATAATTGTACTAAAACAGAATTTTCAGCCAAATGTTTACATTCGTAGTCGTCGTGGGCCAATTTGTAAATGGCAGTGAGTCCTGAAGTAACATATTCTGCATCCAATCTAATGATGTTATTTTTAATCACATTGTCTGAAGAAGCAGTGACGCAATATTTGACTGAAGATTGGTTTCATTTATGTTGCATCTCTTGTCTGAACCAGTTCCAGCTTCAAGAACATTGTGTGTTGCTTGGCGTTTTAAACTGGGAAATTAAACGTTAGATGTCGCTATGTCCGTGTGGATTGTTCCATTCTGATACTCTATTCTAATGACAGAAAAAAAATTCTTTTAAGATTTTGCCCTAAATAAATTATTGTGTTTCCCTTTCCTGCAACCTACAAACACTTTGAAAGGGCGGTCAAGGCTTAAAAAGTAATTTAGGATTCCCCTGCTGGATTTTTGTATAGCCAAATTTATGGTACTATGTTGAAATCGTACTCATTTTGGGTATCTTTCAGGGTTTTATGAAGAACAATAATTGTACTAAAACAGAATTTTCAGCCAAATGTTTACATTCGTAGTCGTTGTGGGCCAATTTGTAAATGGCAGTGAGTCCTGAAGTAACATGTTCTGCATCCAATCTAATGATGTTATTTTTAATCACATTGTCTGAAGAAGCAGTGACGTCAATTTTTGACTGAAGATTGGTTTCATTTATGTTGCATCTCTTGTCTGAACCAGTTCCAGCTTCAAGAACATTGTGTGTTGCTTGGCGTTTTAAACTGGGAAATTAAACGTTAGATGTCGCTATGTCAGTGTGGATTGTTCCATTCTGATACTCTATTCTAATGACAGAAAAAAATTCTTTTAAGATTTTGCCCTAAATAAATTATTGTGTTTCCCTTTCCTGCAACCTACAAACACTTTGAAAGGGCGGTCAAGGCTTAAAAAGTAATTTAGGATTCCCCTGCTGGATTTTTGTATAGCCAAATTTATGGTACTATGTTGAAATCGTACTCATTTTGGGTTTGGGTATCTTTCAGGGTTTTATGAAGAACAATAATTGTACTAAAACAGAATTTTCAGCCAAATGTTTACATTCGTAGTCGTCGTGGGCCAATTTGTAAATGGCAGTGAGTCCTGAAGTAACATATTCTGCATCCAATCTAATGATGTTATTTTTAATCACATTGTCTGAAGAAGCAGTGACGCAATATTTGACTGAAGATTGGTTTCATTTATGTTGCATCTCTTGTCTGAACCAGTTCCAGCTTCAAGAACATTGTGTGTTGCTTGGCGTTTTAAACTGGGAAATTAAACGTTAGATGTCGCTATGTCCGTGTGGATTGTTCCATTCTGATACTCTATTCTAATGACAGAAAAAAAATTCTTTTAAGATTTTGCCCTAAATAAATTATTGTGTTTCCCTTTCCTGCAACCTACAAACACTTTGAAAGGGCGGTCAAGGCTTAAAAAGTAATTTAGGATTCCCCTGCTGGATTTTTGTATAGCCAAATTTATGGTACTATGTTGAAATCGTACTCATTTTGGGTATCTTTCAGGGTTTTATGAAGAACAATAATTGTACTAAAACAGAATTTTCAGCCAAATGTTTACATTCGTAGTCGTTGTGGGCCAATTTGTAAATGGCAGTGAGTCCTGAAGTAAATTGTTCTGCATCCAATCTAATGATGTTATTTTTAATCACATTGTCTGAAGAAGCAGTGACGTCAATTTTTGACTGAAGATTGGTTTCATTTATGTTGCATCTCTTGTCTGAACCAGTTCCAGCTTCAAGAACATTGTGTGTTGCTTGGCGTTTTAAACTGGGAAATTAAACGTTAGATGTCGCTATGTCAGTGTGGATTGTTCCATTCTGATACTCTATTCTAATGACAGAAAAAAATTCTTTTAAGATTTTGCCAAACGTTAGATGTCGCTATGTCAGTGTGGATTGTTCCATTCTGATACTCTATTCTAATGACAGAAAAAAATTCTTTTAAGATTTTGCCCTAAATAAATTATTGTGTTTCCCTTTCCTGCAACCTACAAACACTTTGAAAGGGCGGTCAAGGCTTAAAAAGTAATTTAGGATTCCCCTGCTGGATTTTTGTATAGCCAAATTTATGGTACTATGTTGAAATCGTACTCATTTTGGGTTTGGGTATCTTTCAGGGTTTTATAAAGAACAATAATTGTACTAAAACAGAATTTTCAGCCAAATGTTTACATTCGTAGTCGTCGTGGGCCAATTTGTAAATGGCAGTGAGTCCTGAAGTAACATGTTCTGCATCCAATCTAATGATGTTGTTTTTAATCACATTGTCTGAAGAAGCAGTGACGGCAATATTTGACTGAAGATTGGTTTCATTTATGTTGCATCTCTTGTCTGAACCAGTTCCAGCTTCAAGAACATTGTGTGTTGCTTGGCGTTTTAAACTGGGAAATTAAACGTTAGATGTCGCTATGTCAGTGTGGATTGTTCCATTCTGATACTCTATTCTAATGACAGAAAAAAAATTCTTTTAAGATTTTGCCCTAAATAAATTATTGTGTTTCCCTTTCCTGCAACCTACAAACACTTTGAAAGGGCGGTCAAGGCTTAAAAAGTAATTTAGGATTCCCCTGCTGGATTTTTGTATAGCCAAATTTATGGTACTATGTTGAAATCGTACTCATTTTGGGTATCTCAGGGTTTTATGAAGAACAATAATTGTACTAAAACAGAATTTTCAGCCAAATGTTTACATTCGTAGTCGTTGTGGGCCAATTTGTAAATGGCAGTGAGTCCTGAAGTAACATGTTCTGCATCCAATCTAATGATGTTAATTTTAATCACATTGTCTGAAGAAGTAGTGACGGCAATATTTGACTGAAGATTGGTTTCATTTATGTTGCATCTCTTGTCTAAACCAGTTCCAGCTTCAAGAACATTGTGTGTTGCTTGGCGTTTTAAACTGGGAAATTAAACGTTAGATGTCGCTATGTCAGTGTGGATTGTTCCATTCTGATACTCTATTCTAATAACAATTATTTAATCCATTGATTATTTCAGTCACAACAATAAAGCTATAAACCAGTTCCAGCTCCAAGAACATAGATTGTGTTGCTTGGCGTTTTAAACTGGGAAATTAAACATTGGATGTCGCTATGTCAGTGTGGATTGTTCCATTCTGATACTCTATTCTAATAACAGTTTATTCAATTGATTAATCAACTTTTATTATTTCAGTTACAACAATAAAGCTAACCAGTTCCAGCTTCAAGAACATAGTTTGTGTTGCTTGGCGTTTTAAACTGGGATATTGAACATTAGATGTTGTTGTTTATGAATGGATTGTTCCATTCTGATACTCTATTCTAATAACAATTAATTAGTAAATCCGTTGATTATTTCACTTACAACAATAAAACTATAAACCAGTTGCAGCTCCTAGAACATAGTTTGTGTTGCTTGGCGTTTCAAACTGGAAGATTGAACATTAGATGTCGCTATGTCAGTGTGGATTGTTCCATTCTGATACTCTATTCTAATAACACATCTTCGATATTTGTATGTCTATCTAGCAGATAATGTTGGATGTTCTAATTTATAGAATAATGATGGATAATTCAGTCTCAGCCAATGTCTGAGATCTATTACTGGCCATAAGGTCTGGTAATTTCTGAAAAAGAGACATTTAGCTTGCAAGTAGGTACTTCACCAGCCATGAGGGCCTGTGTTCTGATCATTGACCTGGACCTCGTGCAGTGTAACTGGCCTGTGTTCTGATCATTTGACCTGGACCTCGTGCAGTTTAACTGGCCTGTGTTCTGTTCATTTGACCTGGACCTCGTGCAGTTTAACTGGCCTGTGTTCTGATCATTTGATCTGGACCTGTGCAGTTGAACTGGCCCGTGTTCTGAACATATGACCCGTACTTCGTGCAGTTTAGCTGACAGACTCACCGACTACCTATCCTTGTAGTTCCATCCAGCTGCGATTGCATGTAGAAATGCATTTCTGTGTGGCGGCTAAGAAATACGAGCTAGTAGCCAAAAATTTTGATATTGAAATGATGCCTGTAATTGATAAATATTTTTTTCAAAAAGTGTTAAAATCTGCTTTATTTTCAAATACTTTCAGAAATGCGAGTAGCTAATTAGAAATCTTTAGTAGCCAGCACTTTCCGCATACAGTGAATTTATGTTTAGAAAAGACTTCCTTGAAACAGAAAATACCATTAAAGCGGATTAATCTGTGCAGTCCGCACAGGCTAATCCGGGACGACACTTTATGCACATGCATTAAGTCCGGTTTTCAAATGTTTCCTCAGATCTTTGTCTCCAAGAAGTGGGGCTTCACCAAGTGGACGCGCGACAAGTACACCGCTATGAGGGAGAGCCACCACCTGGAACCCGATGGTGTGACCGTGCAGTACCGGCCAGACCATGGGCCTCTCAATGTATGGAAGGCACGCATGGAAAAGATCTACGCGTAAACTCTTGTTTTAATGGACTGTGTACACTCGGTGGCTTGTAATAAAGCTGGTTCAAGTGGAGTGGTTGTGTGTCTTGTGTTATTTGCTCGTGTTTTACACATATTACATGCTGGGGTTGCAAAATCATATATTTCTTTGCTTGTCTATTTCTATTAATTTGACACATGTACATAGACCGGGCATAGAGTTATTGTATAGTACATTATAGTACAAATTCACTTGTTCGAACATGCTCTGGGCAATAGGGACAAAAGATTTTGCCACACCTGATATTTATACTTTATTCAACAAGAATAGTTGGTTCATAGTACAGATGACTTAACACAACTGACCAAACTTGCATAAGTAACCACTTTTATCAGTGTACTTTTTGAAGTCGTCTCGTTGACAGAGTAAAAGCCAAGGTTATTTAATACAAGGGGATGAAACTGGAGTGCTCGTCCATGCGAGTTTTCATCATTAATGAGGAGACTGGGCATGGGCTAAAGAGAATTCAAACGTGACGTGCGCAGAATTTCCTATAGACGAACAAAATTCACCATTGTTGCAGAATTTCCTATAGACGAACAACAAAATTCACCATTGTTAAACTACCAATAACCCGAAAAAAAAAGTTCCAAAACTGTAAAATATAGTTTGCATTGAAATTGCAGAAAATGTGGTCTGGTCATGTTGGAATCAAAATAATTATCGTAGTTAATTGGCTAATAAATGATTTGTCGTTCTCGTGCGGTATATAAAACCACTTGTCTAGTGCCATCATGGTTTAATTCCTTTGCATCAGAATTCCAAATCGTTTATTGGCTGATAAACAATGATAATTTTTTTTATTTCTTACATGAACAACATAGGGCTGAAAGCTCTGAACGAGCATCACTGAATAAATCGAGGATTGCTTTTAAAGCAATACAAAAATACCAATAATTTTTAAACTGGATTTATAAAATGAGACAACAATGTTGCATTCGGACAACAGTAAAGCAACATTTACATTTGAAATGCAGCAGTTTTCCATTCTGAATAAAAGAAGCCCACACGGCACGGCCATGGTATATAAAGATCATAACTTCTGGAAGAAATGTGGTTAAACTTTAGTGCAGTGCTGACATAAGGTTTTGAAATCAATTTTAAATACTGGTACTATACACACCATACACTTCGTGCAGACATATATATAACATTACACAGAGTCCAGATACAAATGACTGCTTATCTAAGGCTACAAAGTTTTCTTACCCATAAAATGTTTCTTAGCAAATTTCAACAGAACCCCAAAACAATCCACTAGCTAGAAATATTCAACATCACCATTATCGAACAATACCCAAACAAGCATATGACCAATTTGAAATCTATTCTGGGTTTAATCCATTATGTCCATTTTGCAAGGAAATATCATCATGGTCAAGTGTTACTTAAAAGGTCACAGCTACTAAATGACATAAAGCAACAAAAATGTGTACAATTTGACAAATATATAATTTTTTTTTTTTTTACCAATATATTTAAACAGACAAATAACATACACAACCAATTGCACCGTATCATCAATGCACAATAATACGCAACATGCTGCAAATGGTTACAGATTGAATTGTTTGCAATTAATTATTAGCATATTTAATATCGGCAAAGCTGTTCATAGAAAGGATTACATTTCATAGACATGACTGAACACATTAAACTGTAAATAACATTTTAATTTAGAACTTTTAATCAACTTCAGGAGATGATTACATGTACAATGTACCTATTCAAAAACACTTTCTTTCACCAAAGTTGAGATTTCCTGTTCACAGCCCAAACCAAAAACAAGACACTGTTCGATAAACAGATGCCCCCCCCATTGGTGCTGGACAGCCCATTTGAAATATTTTAAGTCCTTATTTGGTCAAGGTCAAAGTGAGGTTGGTCGATAGGTGGATAAGGAATGTTCATATTTAAAGCAAAAACTGCGAAGTTTCCAAGTGCTGTAGTGGTGCTAGACGAAATGGTAAAATCCAGTTAACCATGAAACAGCCCTTTGAATCATTCTAAGTCCAAATTAGGTCAGGGTCATGGTCAAAGTGATATAGGTGGATTTGGAATTAGTGTTAAATGAAATGGTCAAATCTAGTTTCCTTGTACGGACGCAATTACGGATGGACAGGACAATCACTATATGCCTCCTGCATCAATAGATGCTGGGGGGATAAAAATGTTTGCATTATTCTCAGATTATTGGTAATCTAGATAGATGGCGGGTCGTGGGAAAACCAGACTTAATGCATGTGCGTAAAGTGTCGTCCCGGATTAACCTGTGCAGTCCACACAGCTAATCCAGGACGGCACTTTCCGCCTACAGTGGATTTAAATTTAGAAGAGACTTACTTGAAACAGAAAATACCATAAAAGCGGAAAGTGCCGTCCTGGATTAGCCTGTGCGGACTGAACAGGCTAATCCGGGACGACACTTTACGCACATGCATTTAAGACCGGTTTTCCCACGATACGCCTCATAGTAATTCTGGCCGGACGAATAAAAAAGTCCTCATTCTCTAACTCAGTTTTAACTTACAATATTAGCCTATGAAATTCAAAGCCAATTTGTAAAAACCAATTTCATTGGTCAATATTTTAAGTTAAGAGTAAACTGAGACAGAGAAATTCTGTAGTCGTGGGTCCAAAACTTTAAAATGAAACTCAACAGTTGCTTTTGAAGCAAAACTAAATTTAAACAGTATATTCTCATCGGCTTTGAAGCCTGAAGTGTAAAGATCGACAGTCTCTAAGGCTTCATGTTGATGACCCCGCTTGGATCTACGGACATCTTGGAACGATCGAACGGCTGACCTTTGAAAGGAGAGCCCTCCGCGTCCCAGGCTTTCCTCAGCACATCCTGCATTTTCTGAAAGTATAGAACCACCCCCCCATTATGATGGTTAAAACTGGCAACATTGATATGTTTGATATCAAATACATGTATTAATTTGCATGTCTTATACCAAGCATGTTAACATACCTAAAGGACATTAAAAACCTATGGTTTGAGCCAAGATGAATATTTATCCTTGGTTAATGAGTAGCAACTAGAAAAAGATAGAAAATCCATTTACATAAAAAACAATTCTGGTCAAGAGTTTTTTTATACCAAATTTGTACCATAAACAAGAGTCTTGTATAGAAAAATAAGCTGTAACATGTACACACAAAATCTTTGACATAAGTTAACATGTTCCTAAGAAGCAGTATAAAGACCGCCCTAGGTCTTATAAATGCCAGTTAACTATAGAGATAGATCTATATTGAAACCATCAAAAGCAATTGTACCAATACCAACGTAAGCAAAGATGCTAATACCAACAAAAGCAAATGGTTCTTGCCTTGGCTCTAAATTGAGGGTTGAGTGTGAGAATACTGTTTATCACATGCTATACCTTGTTTTCCATGTAATACACCCATTATGAATATTTTTATCCTTAAACATGTGTAAGATAACATTTTGAGCGTTTTTATTTGCTACATATTCTTTGACTGACCAATCGCACGACGTTATTTTGGTTGAATGACGTAGATTACATGAAATGACGTCAGGTCAGTAAACAACTTTGAGGATTTTTATACCATACATTTATATGGTAAAAGTAGAAGAGTTTTATTTCATTTAAACGCACGTGATAAAAAAGATCTGGCACTCGTTGTCGTTTCATACCATATTTTATTAAACTCGTCCAGGAAATTCGTTAGTAAGCTCGCCAAACGCTCGCTTACTAACAAAATTACTGAACTCGTTTAATATAATATGGTATTACAAGACAACCTGTGTCAGATCCTATATATCTGATATAGAAATGCTAAGCAGATACAACATGTTCATGCTCAACTCTCGAAATGTATCTTACCTCTTCTTGCAAGGTTGGTAAGCCCATCTTCTTCCTACGATCATTGTACATCATCTCCTCAATCTTGGACTGGGCCTCTTCATCGAGGTCCGTCATCGGTCGGCTCGCGTCAATCTTGCGTACATCGATCTTCGGCTCATCCGTGAAAAAGCAGTCCCACCAACGCTCTTCTTTCTTCTCCAGGTTAATCTGTTGGGGAAGCATTACATGTAAGGGGCGTGTTGGAAGAAACATGGTTTTTCAAATACAGATTCTTGTAGACTAAGATCCTATGTAATAATGACATTAATGTCATCATTCATACATGCATTGCTAGGTGATTTAATAAATATTTTTTTCAAAGTGATTCAGACTGCAGAATTATGACTTGCATGAAAGAATTATAAATATAATGCTTCAAGAGCAGCACACATGAAGGCTTGACCAGTACAACATTTGGAGCAGCACACATGAAGGCTTGACCAGTACAACATTTGGAGCAGCACACATGAAGGCTTGACCAGTACAACATTTGGAGCAGCACACATGAAGGCTTGACCAGTACAACATTTGGAGCAGCACACATGAAGGCTTGACCGGTACAACATTTGGAGCAGCACACATGAAGGCTTGACCAGTACAACATTTGGAGCAGCACACATGAAGGCTTGACCAGTACAACATTTGGAGCAGCACACATGAAGGCTTGACCAGTACAACATTTGGAGCAGCACACATGAAGGCTTGACCAGTACAACATTTGGAGCAGCACACATGAAGGCTTGACCAGTACAACATTTGGAGCAGCACACATGAAGGCTTGACCAGTACAACATTTGGAGCAGCACACATGAAGGCTTGACCAGTACAACATTTGGAGCAGCACACATGAAGGCTTGACCAGTACAACATTTGGACCAGCTATTTGTTTGATGGTTTAATACTTTAATACAGTTCTAGTAGCAGTCCTTACAGCCCATAAGTTGTGAAAAGCAATGTTCATACAGGACATACTGATTATTCCATAATACAGTTCTGGTACTCCATATCAACTCCACTACCAATCTTAAAGTGGTGGAAATGTTTCATTTTGACAACACATTCAATGATTCCAATCACTCATGTGTATATGACAGGTATGGCATTACCTTGCTGTCAACCAAGTTACCAAGAAAATATAGGAACAATAAGGAATATGTTAAACCAAATATAAAACTTTTTGTCATTTTTTTCGAGAAAATACAGGAATTTTATAGTAAAAATACTTCATTATAAGGAAAATAATTCGAGTATTTAAGTTTGATGGGAGCGAAGTGAGCGAGAAAAAAAACAGATAGGTTCGTGATTTACTGTTCACAGACAAATTTCAAATGACCAAATTCATAAAAAATATAGCATCAACTTTTAAAATATAGGATTTCTTTCCAAAATATAGGAAAATATAGGAATTGGTTGACAGCCTGTATTACTATACTCTAAGACATTTACATACATGAAAATTTTCTCCTGGGTTGAGTGTCCACATGCATTCCTCTTTGTGGATTTCCCAAGGGAGATCACCGTTGACGACGACCTTCCACTGACCTTGATCACCCTTGTGTGCGACCTTGACATGCTTCTTTGCAATGTCAACCTGCATATCGCGTCCCTTGCGAATGTATGACGGCACCTAAGCATTTAAGACACAGTACATGTTAGTAGTTTAGTAAAATCCATGAAATAAATTCAAACACAAGTACCGATGTTCTTAAACAAGTTGAGCTGATTTTCAGGTTCAAGATGAACTTGAGCCAGATATTTCAGGATCAAGCTAAAAAACGGTGTTCACTAAAGTCTGGATAATTTTTTATCATTGGTCAAATATATATTACCAAGTATACATGATTATGTACTCCTCTAACACTGAGCGTACATTTGCCATCTGAAATGAAGATTTTAATCAAAACCTAAGAAAGATTCATGTTATTTTATCTAGAGGAAAAGTTAGTTGAAAATAAAACATATTTGACATTCCGTTCATTTCAGCTAGAAGATCTAGATCAGCTTAGATTGATCTTGAGTCTGCAGTTATTCTTTTGTGAACCTTAATGACTGCTCTTTAGACAGTTCAAATGAGAAAATTAGGTAATTTGTGAACGGAAAATGCATTATAAACAGCTATGCAAGTTATAAAAACAGTTATAAAATCTAAAATGATTTGCCTCAGTTAATACATGTACTACAGTCCAGCTTGAACAATACTAATTTATGGAAAGGCCTAGGGAGTTTACATTTAATTCCATAACGAATCAAAAAACTTTGAACATTGGCTTTTATGAAAGAGGGCATGTATTTCAGCAAACATTTGTATTTTTCCTACATGTACTAAGTTAATGTTATCTGAAAGCAAATAATTTTTACTGATTAACCATATTCAGCCTTTAGTTTAATGAATGTGCTGGGATAATCCTGATACAAATTATGAGAGTTGCAGCCATGTCAGCACACTAAAAGTTGTCAGTGGTGATCGCGCGATATCAGCCAACATCACACAAGTTAAACTGTACAAAATACGTGCTTTTCTCACCTTCACCCTCAAGTCCAGGTCTGTGATGGATTGTGCCCAGCTGTAGCTGTCACGTATCGCACCGTTGTAGCTCTCTGGGTTGGCTTGGAACACTGCTTGCTGTCTGTTCAAGTAGGGAAAAAGAAATACAAATTTTTTCTTTTTAATATTTTATGCTTTTTAATTTTGTCAGGAAAATTAAACGCTATCTTAATACACGAACAAGGTCATTTTATTTTTATGTTGATACTATTTGGTAAATTGGTTAAAATTGAGCCAGTGGTTTCATGACAAAACCTGCTTCAAACACAATTGTCACCAACAATTTTATCCCATCATCATGTGTGCATTGACGAAATAAACAACCTTGGAATAAACTTTGCTTTATTTCAACACTGTGGTGATAAAGCAAACACGGGCAGTATAATGACGTCATCTTGTTGATTTTGATGACATCATGGTATGTTTTTTGTAATATTTAGTGTGTTTTATTTCGTTTACTTTCAAAATTAAGACAAAAACTATGGGATAAATAGAATACTAGGTAAGTATTAAATTAAGATAAGTTTATTTGCTCGGCACGAAAACGTGAAGTACTCGCCAAGGCTCGTGGTTCAGGTTTTCTAAGCCCTGCTAAATAAACTAATCTTTATTCAACACTAAGTTAGTATTCTCTATTTGCATTCAACTGTGACAACGTTTATTAAGAAGGGGTAAACAATATAAATTATTGTTGCTTACACTTGAGACAGAAAGACATCATTATAAAGCATGGACATATAAACATGTTTTTAATTAAAACACATTTACGAAACATTTCAACACTTAATTAAGCAACAACGACAACCTTTTATCTGGTTTCTTTTGTGCCATTTTGGTGAAAGCCTATTTCTATGTGGTCAAAATTTAAATCAGATGTTCCTTCACAATGTTTTCTTCAATAAGTATGGCATGTTTTTGGTACTTACTTCGCTAATTCAGAATCCTCTCCTTCATCATCCTCCCCTTTACTTCCTGGTGATTCTGTTGATTGGGCACTCTCTTCTTGAGATTCAGCATTGTTTTTAACACTCTCATTAGCTATATCATTACTTTGCATTTTAATGTGTTCAGTTTTTGACTCATTAGAAGCTATTTCCTCGTCACCGTGTCCAATAGGGTTAGAAGGTGTATCACTGACATCTGTTTGTTTTGTATCACAAGTTGCTTCGCCATCTACATCTGGGTGAGGCACTGGCTTGAGGCTTTCCTCTTTTGTTGATGCTTGCTCTGTCAGAAATAAATGTAATTACGTATTCAAAATCGCACAGTGACGATATCAAGATTTTTGTTATACAAATCATTGGTAAAATTCAGCTACATCAACGCAAGCAAAACTGCATGATTGTCATTTTTTTGTATTACTTCAAGCAGAAAATATATGTATTGTATTCATCGAAAATGTTCCTAAAACAAGAGATGTTTGTAAAACATGTATGCCCCCCGACTTACAGCCAAGTTGTGAATATGTGCAATTGTTAAGAATTTTTTTAAATATGCAATCCCAAGCGAGGTCTCAATATATGGTGTCTATGTATGAAGTTTCATTAAAATATCTGGACGCGTTTTCAAGTTATTGAACGGAAACCATTTTTCTATTTTTAGCAATGGTGACCTTGACCCCACCCACCCCATATGCAATCCCAAGCGAGGACTCGATATAAGGTATCTATGTATGAAGTTTCATTAAAATATCTCAATGCTTGTCAAGTTATTGAGCGAAAACCGTTTTTCTATTTTTAGTAACCGTGACCTTGACCCCACCCACAACATATGCAATCTCAAGAGAGGTCTTAATATAAGATATCTATGTATGAAGTTTCATTAAAATATCTTGATGCGTTTCCAATTTATTAAGCGGAAACCATTTTATATTTTTAGAAACTGTCACCTTGACCTTGACCACACCCACCCCATATGCAATCTCAAGCGATATAAGGTATATATGTATGAAGTTCCATTAAAAATCTCGATGCATTCTCAAGTTATTGAGCAGAAACCGTATTTCTATTTTTAGTTATGATGACCTTGATCTGGACCCCACCCCACCCACCCCAAATGCAATCCCAAGCGAAGTCTCTATATATGGTATCTACGTATGAAGTTTCATTAAACTATCTTTATGGATTCAAAAGTTATTGAGCGGAAACCGTTTTTCTATTTTTAATAATGGTGACCTTGACCCCACCTGCCCCATAAGCAAACCAAAGTGAGGTCTCGATATAAGATATGTGTAATAAGTTTCATTTAAATATCTCTATGCATTCTCAAGTAATTGAGCGGAAACCGTTTTTCTATTTTCAGTAACAGTGACCTTGACCCCATCCACCCCATATGCAATCCCAAGCAATATCTTGATATAAGGTACTTATGTATTAAGTTTCATTAAAATAGCTTAATGCGTTCTCAAAATATTTAGGGAAACCATTTTTCTATATTTAATAACGGTGACCTTGACCCCACCCACCCCATATGCAATCCCAATCGAGGTCTCAATATAAGGTATCTATGTACGAAGTTTCATTAAAATATCTCAATGCGTTCTCCAGATATTGTGCGGAAACCGTTTTCCTATTTTTAGTAACAGTGGCCTTGACCTTGACCCCTCCCACCCCATAGAAGATTTTTAAAGTCATTTTGCTATTTATAGGGAAAGATCTAGGACCACAAAAGGAACAAGGTGCTGCTAAAAAGGAGCAGGGTGAAAATCTGGACCAGTCTGTTGACATTTTCTAATAATTTGCTTAATCCAGGGGATTTATTTGCCTAATGCATGTAATTAAGGTTTTTAAGCATAGTCTATTCATTTGCCATTGAATATTTGCAAAAGTATATTACATTTAAAAAGATATTTAACATTTTTGTGTTGACCAGCCCAGAGGGGCAGCAGGGGGTAACCAAAAAGGAGCAGGGTACAGCACCCTGCTATTTTGCTCTAAATCTGTCCCTACTATTTATGTCTATATAAACCGTGTGACCCCGGGGCATGACCAGTTTTGATCCCAGGGGCATAATTCTACCAATATTTGTAGAGGACCACTATACCACTAGGCCTTGCGGTTTCAGAGGAGAAGATTTGTAAAGTCATTTTGCTATTCAAGTCTATATAAAACATGTGACCCCCGGGGTGTGGCCACTTTTGATCCAAGGGTCATAAATTGAACAACATTTGTAGAGGACCACTATAGGATGTTACATACCAAATATGAAACCTCTGGGCCTTGCGGTTTCAAAGAAGAAGATTTTTAAAGTTTACACTTTTTTAATCTATTTTAGCTCTGGTGATCTACATATGCAGCAGACCGTAACAATTTGAACAACTTTGAAAGAACAGATTTTATTTCTTAGTGCCAATCTAGAGTAATATCTAATTTTATAATTCCACCTGACAACTGCAAATGAGACATACAAAACAGTGTACCTGTCTTAGTGGTCTTCTTTTGTGTCTCTTGTCTGTTTGCGCCTCGTAATTCATCATCCTGTCTCGTCAGAGCATCATACTGCTGAAATATCTGAAATGACGGAACAAATGGACAGACCATTACCCACAGAATATGTATTAACCTTGTGGCTAAGACAATACTGACAAATCTAAAAAATACCTTGAAGTATAAATAAAAACCATAATTAAAACAGTTGTCCACACTCAGTATTTCTGCACAAAGGACACATTGCAGTATTACCTGTTATTAATTTAACATGAAGAGCCTGTATGACACAAACCATTTTGATATACAATAATTATGTCTTTGTAAACTAATACTATCTTTATACAATAAAACTGCTTATGTCTCTATCTCTTAATCATAATTACACCAAAATCAGACAGACTGTGTATCATGTACATTGTAATGGAACCAATTAAAATTTTTACATTTGTACATACATAAAACGCAACATGTTAAAAAACTTTGCAATCAATTTTGGTTTAATCTTGCCCGACAAAGAACATACGCTTGTAAGCATCTTCAGAGATATTCCTGGTGGAAAACCAAGTCTGTCATCCTTAGTCTTCATTATCCTGTAGAAATCAGTCCTGCAAAACAGTTCAACACACTGTATTACAGTGGCCGATATTAGCACAAGCCAGTTTGCCCTGCCAAGTAAATTTTGAACCAGGCTTGCTCGAATTCTCAGTGTTATATAGGAGGGCTTATATCATTTTCATGCTCTCAAGTAATAATATAAGAATTCAGGCTAGCTTTGTCAAACTGTTAATTTTGATTACTGATATTAGTTTTAATGTAAAATATCTTGAAATCTATCTTCCATTAAGTCAAATCCCGTTCAAGGACATAGAGTCTGCAGTTTGTTAGGTTGTAATTAGGAATGGGAGTTTAAAAGGCAATGCTGGAGTATCTAGAATGTTAAAAGATATATTAAACAGATCTGGTTTACTTAAGATTGGTTACCAATCTCACATCTTACAATGCGCCACATGTAACAGATAAATTTTAAATGGAATTATTTATGCGAGTTAAAGGTACACAAGTTGATTCAAGAGGACAGTCTTTCAAGGTACCCAAATTGAGTTATTTATTATCAACTGCAGACTTCCCAAAAGCTCACAAAATATGTCAGATATTTGATCTGACAACATCTCATAATTTGCTGGACCAAAAAAAAATTTGAACGACCAAAGTTTTCTTGAGAAATGTTGTTAAAACCTTGAAAAAGCTGTCAGACAGACGGACTGATTTTAGGTAAATAAATGCTGGTCCGACTCAATATTTGCCTGACATGTCTGTAGGACTTATGGCTTTGAGGGAGACTGTAATGACAACTGAAATTAAATGAGGTGTTTAAATATTTATGTAACTTATAATATTTCTTAACAGTTTCATCTCTGAAAATGACAAGAAATTAACAGAAAGTTAGATTATACATGCATTTTTTATTGTACTTAAACACTGAATAAAACTTTGAGATCACCTGACTTATGTTGATTTTTGTTGAAACTTTAGCCTGCAAGCGTAACATCCTCACTATGTTCTGTGCTTGTGCCATGCTTTGAACATTATTTTGATACTAAAAAAGACCGCAATATAATTTCTAGAATGGTGGCAATTTTCTTCATGAGATAACCAGATAATTTTGCTGGACTTTGATGTCTATGAAGTGCAATTTGTCGAGAACACCCACTGAAGTTGAAATTATAAAGGTTTTTTATGAAACACATTTTTCACGAAAACTTAAAAACATTTTGACATTTTCGTGAAAATATCATCTGGTCATAAAGAAAAACCAAACAAGTGATTTGAAAACACATATATACCATTTAAAAAGTTCATTCACACATAATTGTCACGTTCTGATCGTAACACAGTGTTTATTTTTCACTGGAATGTTAATCAAAATGAGTGTCCGAAAAGCTGTTTCCGAAATAGTGGTACCTTATGATTCAGTGTTATTTTCTGAACTTGTATGAGCGTTTAGTTTAAAATAAAGAAACACACCTTCTGTAGAGAAAACCAAACACAACATTAAGGAACTTTTCAATTTTCCCTTCATGTTGCAATATGCCTAACAGAGCAGTGTCGTATTTTTCATCCATTTTCGCGAAGATTCTTATTTCATCAGAGTCATAAAGACGCACACAAATCGAAACTGCAAACGTCTAAATGTCAAAGATGGCGACTATCAAGCCGGTTATTTTTTCAGTGTTTGTTGTTGCTTTAATTGTATTTGGCATTTTTGATGTCATCACTAACTACGAAGAAAATAAATGCGAAATGACATGGATGTTTGAAATGCCACAATATTTGGTAATTGGTGATGTTTGTACAATTTTAAATTATTTACAAACAAGTAACAAATGACCCACAAGAAACTAAATTAAATGAATGAAAGGACTGTGCATTGTTATGTGAATGTACTTTCGATCAGCTAGTTTAAATCCCCCACTATATCATTGGGGATCACCGTTTTTGGTTTCTGAGATCGACTGGGTTGAAAAAACACATTTTAAATGCTTAAAAATCGGTCCAACCTTTTTTTAATTGGCCTCCATTCCCTATTAAAGGGGCGTATTGACTGCTAATACGTTATTATATTTTCAAAAATAAAATGATCTTTTAAGAAGAATTTATTAAATGATTGCTTAACACATAGGTCTCGATTTTATAAACGATTAGCAAAATATTAATTTTTATAATTATAAAAAGTTGTCTCGGTGACACATTTCGTGGGTGGGGCAAAATTGACCAGTAGATACTTGTCAATCAAAGATTGAGTTGACCAATTATGAGCTTATATTTCAGTGGTAAATGATAGCACATGGTTGCATAAACCAACCGATTTACTTCAAACCCTTGGCAAACAGAAAGGCGGAGCGATAGATGCCTGTCTGCTGGTTAATTAGTAGTAGTAGTAAGATCGTTATGAATGAAATGTACATGAAGTACCTCTTTGCGAATGCGCACTGTTGATAACGGTACAGTAGTGTGGGGAAGATTTCATTGTAGTTTGCTATTTTGTAGGACTGAGTGAGTTTGAATCCCACTGGAACCGTGTATCGAAAAAAAAAGTTGGGCATTGTAAACATTTTTTTTCTTAACAATTCCATCAATATATTATTGATACTAGACAAATAATATATATATATTCGTGAAAAAATGGAAAATGGATTGTTCTAGTATGTGTCTTTATTAAGGGGAAATACTGTCAATATGCCCCTTTAAAACAATGATAATACCCAGAAATCAGTAATATACAACAGCAAAAACACATATAAAGGGTTAAATGCACAAGGTTACATGTCAGGTGATGTGTTAATGACCTCCGTTTTTATTATTTGATAGATATTTACATTTGGGCCTAAAAAATAATACCGGGTAATAATCAAATGTGTGTTTGGTGGCATTGCCAAAAATTTTAGGGTCAGTGGGTCGGATTTTTAATATTATTATTATTTATTTATTTGATTGTACAACTCCTTGGTTTATGTGAAATATATGTGGGTACATTTCATGATTTTAATGCATTTTATGACCACCACATTTCAAGAAAAGTTATTTCTCTTTGTCTCGGAGCAGTTTTATTATGTTTCTTGGATTATTTGTAGCAGTTTTATTGTTGTTTTTTTAGAGCCAATATGGGGCCGAAATTCGGCCCCATTCCCCTGCTTAATAAGTATATATTTTTCCCCAGTTAATCTTAAAATTCCCCTCAGAAAGTGAGCTTTATTTTGAAAAAAAAATCTAAATCAGACAAAAATTGACCAAGATGGAGGAGTTTTCATGAACAATCCAAGCAATTTTTTATCAAACCAAGGTACCGGTAGTGCATAATCAAAGTTTTCATTTGTAGCAAAACAATTCATTGATGTTTTTTATTTTATGCTTTCCAGTGATTTATAGGGAAATATCAGTGACATAAAATTGGTCCAATCTCATTAAAATCAAATCCTAAAGTTGTTAGGATCTGAAGACATCGTCACGTTCAAATGACCTTTCAAACAATAAAATATCAGCCCTGCTGCGCCCAATGAAATTGCTTTTTGCACAGCAAAGTTTGGCCACGGTTTTTGAAAAGGAGATGCATTTCAATCTCATCCTCAGGAATAAATCATTTACAGTTAATTTTCATGTGGATAACAATGGATATAGTGGTACCTTAGGCAAGTAAACATCCAAAGTTCATGTTAATTTGGTGCATAGTTTTTGCGATTTATATATAAAGTTATACCACAACATTTTTAAGGCAACAATTTGATTGGCTTATGAAAAGGTCATCTGAACATGACCCCTAGTGCAAAGTCATCAGATCCAGTCAGCGGATAATATATTAGCGTCAGACTGGAGATCTATGATTTTAATGATATTGAAAATTGGTCATTCACTGTTTAAAATAGTGAAAATTATCACTCACAATGGTTCCCGATTTACCGGGCCCAGCTAGCTCAGTTGGTAGAGCACTGGACTGACAATCCGGGGGTCGTGAGTTCGAACCCCAGCCCGGCCACATAACTTGTGTGGGAATAGGTCATGAAATTATTTCTATGGCCATTTTCCCCCTACTTCTGATTCAAGTAGGGCAGTTGTCAGTTACTGGCATAAGTATGTGCACTTAGTACTGGTAAACCGCTTAGATCGGCTAAGCTTGCCCAGGAAAAGTGAGAGTAGGTTAACTGACCGCCGTGATATGACTGAAATGCTATTAAAAACGGCGAAACAATCCAAAAAAAAAGGTTCCCAATTTAATACAGAAAATGAAACAGACCGTCAAGGATGCCAAACTCACAATTTTGAAATGATGTCTTTATTTTGACGCCATGACATTATAATTCCCGCAATATTTTCAAATTAAACTCATTTAGATAGCACTTTAAATGTAACAAAACGATGAGAAAAGCATAAAATAAAAAGTAAATTTGTTGGTTTCAATAGTATATCGATTTTTGATTCACTCGTGATCATAGGAAATATATTTTTCACGAGTGGCTTCACTCGTTAATTAAAATCGATATTCTATTGAAACCAACAAATATCCTCTATATAACAAAGTAGAATTTAAACTTGTAATCATTATTTTATAAAAAAAACAAAACCTTTTGCCGTAAAATTACCAGTTTTACTTTATGATCTGCAAAAGTCGAGAAAGGAAAATTAGGGTCGGCTTGAAAAAAGTAGGGTCGGTCGCGCCAGCAGAAACATAACTAACTTTTTAGGGCTTGGTCTGGTTGTGCTTCACTCAGATGATTGCATAAGATGAATGCCATGGGTCGGTATAAAATGTTAACTTCAGTAAATGGTCCACTATAGAATCATGTTAAGTTAAAGATTAAGAAAGGAAAAGTCTGCCTATAATAAATTACAAGCACATTAAATCATTATGGAAAACATGTCCTCTGTCTTTAATAAAATTATTTTCGGACATGTAAAATTCATTTTGAATTCATGTCAACTTCGAGATACTATAGTTTTGCTGAGCAGCTATATGAACTTTCCTTAAGCCACAATCACACCAATCCCGGATCAAAAGGGGCCTTGATCCGGGGTGATCCTGGATGAAAATACGTATTAATAGCATCGATGGTCCCCTCGACGATCGATTCACCCAGACTGTCCAGTACCATGCAGGACACAACATGATAACACTACGGATTGACACGGTATCAACACCAACACGGCTGCTACACAGACAAACACGGCTGCTGCACGGACCAACACGGTTTGATCGACCTTCCCGGACCTGCCCGGTAGTTTGAAGCATGTCTAAAACTTCTGGGACAGTGCCAAGACCAAGCAGGACCACGCCGGACCATTAAGGACCATCAAGGAGCCAATACGGTCAACCAAGGACCCAACACAGATCAGACGCCGGATCTAGTCTGCTCAGATCAGGGTGATCCACTATGTTGAATACATCACAGAGACTTTGCTTTTAATATTCCTTTATTAATTACACTTATTTTGTGCTAATTAATGTTTCAGAAAGTTCCCATGTCTAAGAAGATTATGGAGAGATTTCCAAATTATGGGCTCTATGTTTATGGAGAAGGGTATGTTCTATTACCTTTCATTGAATTTTCATTTCCGCAAATTTTAATTTGGTCCAGTGCGTTATGAGATGTTGTCAGACTGAATGTCTGACACATTTATGTAACTTTCTGGAAGTCTGCAGTTGATCATAAATAAATCAATTTTTGTACCTTTACAGACTGGCCTCTTTAACCAACTTGTGTACATTTAACTGTCATACATAATTACATTTAAAATATATCTGTTGCATTGGCCTATGTGGTGCATAGTAAGGTAGATGTGTGGTTGGTAACCTATCTGACAGTAAAATCAATGTTTTCATATACATGTATGGACCATCATCACTATATGCCTACATATATGGACCATCATCACTATATGCCTACATGTATGGACCATCATCACTGAATGCCTACATGTATGGACCATCATCACTGAATGCCTACATGTATGGACCATCATCACTATATGCCTACATATATGGACCATCATCACTATATGCCTACATGTATGGACCATCATCACTGAATGCCTACATGTATGGACCATCATCACTATATGCCTACATATATGGACCATCATCACTATATGCCTACATGTATGGACCATCATCACTATATGCCTACATGTATGGACCATCATCACTATATGCCTACATGTATGGACCATCATCACCATATGCCTACATGTATGTACCATCATCACTATATATGCCTACATGTATGTACCATCATCACTATATGCCTACATGTATGGACCATCATCACTATATGCCTACATGTATGGACCATCATCACTATATGCCTACATATATGGACCATCATCACTATATGCCTACATGTATGGACCATCATCACTATATGCCTACATGTATGGACCATCATCACTATATGCCTACATGTATGGACCATCATCACTATATGCCTACATATATGGACCATCATCACTATATGCCTACATGTATGGACCATCATCACTATATGCCTACATGTATGGACCATCATCACTATATGCCTACATGTATGGACCATCATCACTATATGCCTACATGTATGGACCATCATCACTATATGCCTACATGTATGGACCATCATCACTATATGCCTACATATAGAATGGCTTGCAATAATACACATTTTATTATATGAAATTTTAATGATAATTTATCCGTCTTTAATATTTTTCATTAGTTTGAAAATGTATTTGCTTTTTTTTTCAGTCAATATGCCAACACGTTACAGTAAGTCATCTATTATTTCATTGTTAGTGATATTTGCTTGAGCTTACTGAACCTGTGTAAGTGAATTTAATAACTCCATTAGAAATGTCCAGTCTCCACGAAAGTCCCAAATCCATTACTGGCCACGAAGTCAGTGACTGGGAAACCATGCGAAATGCGATATTTGTGCATAAAATTGAGAAAAATCGCAAAGAAATGTTTACCGTAGCGATTTTCCATTGCTTCAAAATATTTTTAGTACAAATTGAAAAACGCTGCCGTACAATACACATTGCTCGATCTGGTTGCCAGTTTTGTCAGTATGCGGTGATATTTTATCCATAAAATTAATTCAGCAGTCTAAAAAATCAACATCAACAACTCATAACATCTTGAACGGGAAGCGCGAGCGTCTGCGTGGTGAATTTTTCTTGATTGAAACAGACGTTCACAAAATGTAATTGCTGTAAACCCCATATCAATCGGAGAAAATCACATAACATTTTTTTAAAGCCCATAGATTTTTGTGGAGATGAGAAATTATCTCATGTGGAAAATTTCTTTCCATGTCACTGCAAAGTCTGGTAAATTCTTACTGGCCTGGGCTCCATTTTACTGACCACTCAAAGTAATTTAGCTTGCAAGTATGTACTTGACCAGAATTGTTCACCAGCCAGGAGGTCCAGTGTTTTTGTCGTTTTTACTGGACCTTGTACAGTTTATGCACCTATCAATATTTTCCCCCAGGGTGGGGAGCGGCAGGCTGACGCAGGGGAATTAGACAAATTTTATTTTTTGGGGTCTAATTCCCCACCCTAGAGTCAAGCATATTTGTCTAAATCCCCTCAGTGGGAGATGCTATATGTCTATCAAATGGCCCGGGATCTAAAATCTGACCAAAGTCTGTTACCCCGGGACCCGAAATCATTCGGAATGTCAAATTCCCACCTGTCTGGAATCGCTTTCAGTCTAAGTCCCCTATATGCCCGCTGCTCCCCTGGGGGAAAACATTGAAAGGTGCATTAACTGGCTTTGTCCGAGGTCTGACAGACTTTCGCGGAGACTGAATGTCACTATTGTGCATGTCAGCATTCTTCTTTTTATGACCATTACTGGTTTTTTAAGAGCTTTTGCAACTACTTCAAATGGAGTCTAGCATTTTCTTTATTTTTAATTTAATCTAAAAATATATACTCATGGCGTGCCTTAAGTGAATTCATTGTTCTTGATTACTCTATCTTAATATTTACAGATCGATGCAAATGACTGGCATTCCAGTACTGTTTATACCAGGAAATGCGGGTAGTTACAAACAAGGTGCTTAGTTTTAGTTTTCAGTACAACCAATTTTTAATCCCCCACCGCGAAGCTGGAGCGGGATTATAGGAATGCCCTTCGTCTGTCCGTCCGTCTGTGCGTCTGTCCGTAACATTTTCGTGTCCGCTCCATATCTCCTATACCCTTTGAAGGATTTTCATGAAACTTGGCTCAAATGGTAAGGTCATTAAGACGATGTGCAGAAGGCATGAGTCAGTTACGCCGGCTCAAGGTCAAGGTCACACTTGGAGGTCAAATATTCGAGCCTAGATTTAGTGTCCGCACCATATTTCCTTTGCCCTTTAAAGGATTTTCATGAAACTTGGCTCAAATGTTTAGGTCATTAAGACAATGTGCAGAAGGCATGAGTCAGTCACGCCGGCTCAAGGTCAAGGTCACACTTGTAGGTCAAATATTCGAGCCTCCATTTTGTGTCCGCTCCATATCTCCTATGCCTTTTGAAGGATTTTCATGAAACTTGGCTCAAGTGTTAAGGTCATTGAGATGATGTGAAGAAGGCATGGGCCTTTTACGCCAGCTCAATTTTTGAGCCTCCATTTTCGTGTCCGTTTTTTGTGTCAGCCCCATATACCCTATACCATTTGAAGGATTTTCATGAAACTTGGCTCAAATGTTTTGCTCATTGAGCCTATGTGCAGAAGGCATAAGCCAGTCACGCCAACTCAAGGTCAAGGTCACATTTGAAGGTTGGATATTTGAGCCTGTATTTTCATGTCCGTTCTATATCTTCTTTGCCCTTTAAAGGATTTTCATGAAACTTGCCTCAAATGTTTATCACATTGAGGTAATGTGCAGAAGGCATGAGGCAGTCAAGCCACCTCAAGGTCAAGGTCACACTTGAAGGTCAAATGTTTGAGCCTCCATTCTTTTGTCTGCTCCATATCTCCTACGCCCTTTGAAGGATTTTTATGAAACTTGGCTCAAATGTTTATCACATTGAGGCAATGTGCAGAAGGCATGGGGCAGTCTTGCCACCTCAAGGTCAAGGTCACACTTAAAGGTCAAATGTTTGTGCCTCCATTTTTGTGTCAGCTCCATATCTCCTATGCCCTTTAAAGAATTTTCATGAAACTGATTAAGGTCAGTGTGATACTTCAAAGTCACCTTTAAAATCTAATGAAGGTTCACGGCGGGGGATATAGCTGTCATTTGGACTGCCTTGTTACCTGTTATAGCAATGTTGTGTCTTTTAATTTTAGACCCCTTTAGACAATAAACATATGAGGCGTGTCGTGGGAAAACCGGGCTTAATGCATGTGCGTAAAGTGTTGTCCAGGACGACACATTCCGCTTTTATGGTATTTTCTGTTTCAAGGAAGTCTCTTCTTAACAGAAATCCACTGTAGGTGGAAAGTGCCGTCCTGGATTAGAATGTACAGACTGCACAGGCTAATCGGGGACAACACTTTACGCATATGCAATAAGCCCGGTTTTCCCACGACTCATCTCATATACTGTATTTGGTATTTACCTAAATAAGCATAAAGCGATTCAAACCAGAAAATACATAGAAGCTTGCTATCAATGTCTAGATAAAATATTTGGCCTAATGGTTGCTTGGTTTTATTATTTGATGACTAAAATGTTAATAGTTTATAATAGTTTCCAAACATATTAAGCAGTGTTCCAGTTAAATATTTTTAAGTATAATTCTGTTAATTTTATACTGATGTATTCCTTGTCTTCTATCCATATGCCTCATTTAAATATTGTACGCATGTCGTGGGAAAACCAGGCTTAATGCATGTGCGTAAAGTGTCATCCCAGATCATCCTGTGCAGTCTGCACAGGCTAATCTGGAATGCCACTTTCCGCCTACAAAGGATTTATGTTTAGAAGAAACTTCCTTGAAACAAAAAATACCATTAAAGCGGAAAGTGCCATCCTGGATTAGCCTGTGCAGACTGCACAGGCTGATCCGGGACGACACTTTAAGGCTTATGCATTAAGCCCGGGTTTCCCACGACACGATTCATTTATTAACTTACGTTGTTCTGCTTCTCAGTTCGTTCTCTAGCATCAGTTGCATTTCGCCGGGCTGTAGACAAACGCAAGCAGTACCACTTCAACTTCTTCTCTGTGGATCTGAACGAAGAATATTCTGGCCTATACGGATCTTGTCTTATGGACCAGACGGAGTTCGTGCGGGAAGCCATCAAGAAGATATTTGGCCTGTACAAAAATGCCGAGGTGAAACCGACTACGATCATTCTCGTCGGCCATTCCATGGGAGGGCTGGTGGCTAGGGGATTGTTTACACTGCCGAAATTCAATGCAAAACAGGTAGTGTCTTTGTTGTTTTTGTCTTGATTCTTTTTAGTTTAGCCGAGCCCAGCTAGCTCAGTTGGTTGAGCGCTGGACTGTCAATCCGGGGATCGTGAGTTTGAGCCCCAGACCAGCCACATAACTTGTGTGGCGCTTGGTCATGGAATTATTTCTACGGCCATTCTCTCCCTACCTCTGTTTCAAGTAGGGCAGTTGTCAGTTACTGCCATAAGTATGTGCACTCGGTACTGGTAACGGCTTTGATCGGCTAAGCTTGCCCAGGAACAGTGTGAGTGTGACCGCCGTGATATGACTGAAATACTGTTAAAAAACGGCGAAAAATCCAAATAAACAAACAAACAACTTTTTAGTTGAATTTCATTCCAATCTTTTAATTCTACCAGGTTTGGCTAAAAGCCACTAACATATAAACGAAGACTCCATACAATAACACTTATTTGAAATTATAGTTACTTACCAAAACAATCTACAGTAACTTTTGTGCACACATTAACTTTTATTCAGCAGTGAATTTTGAGTTGACCACCTGGATTTAGTTATGAAAATAATTGAAATTTGCCTTTATGTTCGAATTGTTGTTTACTTCTAAATATAATCAAATAGTTTTGTTGGTAAATTGAAAAGAGTAGAGTATGCCAAACATATTTTTCCTTGAATATGGAAGAATAGTTGCAAAATATTAATATATGACTGCAGTAGACATTTATTTCTATGAATTTATTAGAGCCTAAAATTAACATTTGTAACAATACATGTTACTCACATATCTGTCTAAATTTCAGCTGAATATCATTTAAGTGCAAGCAATGCACAAACAGTGTTATTTGATTACATTAATTTTCATAGAGTTTTTCTGTGTACATGTACAGGATGTTACAAAGCAAATATAGGTAAGAGTACCTTTTTAACAAGTTGTTTATTCCAGGTGAATACCATTTACATGCAGGCCACTCCCAACCAGGCGCCGGTTGTAGTCACAGACAGGGATCTCACCGCCTACCACCAGATGGTGAACACTTACTGGCAGACGCACAGTAACACCACGCTGGCCCATGTGACCCTGGTGTCTAGCGGGGGTGGGGAGTACGATGTGCAGGTCCGTGGGGGGTTGACACCACTGGATGGGGTAAGCGATATACATGTTGCTCGGGCAAAATAGACCTGACACTTGTAAACTAGATTAGAACAATTTAATGCTTGAATAATAATTATTTTTTAAACTTTGACTTACGAAGTTACACTGTAGGATTTTCTTAGTCCTGCTGTAACAGCGATTGCTGGGCCCGGCTAGCTCAGTTGGTAGAGCGTTGGACTGTCAATCAGGGGTTTGTGAGTTCACTCGCCAGCCCGGCCACATAACTTGTGTGGGGATTGGTCATGAAATTATTTCTACGGCCATTCTCCCCATACCTCTGATTCAGGTAGGGCAGTTTTCAGTTACTGACATAAGTATATGCACTTAGTACTGGTAAACAGCTTAGATCGGCTAAGCTTGCCCAGGAAAAGTGTGAGTAGGTTAACTGACCGCCGTGATATTACTGAAATACTGTTAAAAACAACAAAAAATCAGAACAGACAAACAAAACAATGAAACAGAGATTATAGTGGGATGTGTATCTCAACACAATTGGCCAAGACATTGATTCAAGATTTTCTCACCTGTAAAAGTAATTTGTTTTTTACTTAGACTAAATTACATGTATACTGTTTAAAAACTCTGTCTGCAATTCCACTTCAGATTACAGATGAAGAAAGAAGTATAAGCTCATCGGTAAGAAATGTTATTTTAAAGATTGAAGCTTTAATAATGTGAGGTTTCAAACTTTATTGTCATCCATGTTCTGCAACAAATTTACAGGCATCTTATAATAAATATCAAAAATTTTGTGTAAGTAATATGCTGATATTACACAATCCAAGAACATTGTCATTTAACATTTTGTCCGTTTAAAGTTCAGACGTACGAAATTTACTTTGTGATCATATTTTTATAGGAAAATAAAGCTGATTACCATCTTTGTCTTCGGATTGAAAAATCATCGTCAAACTGAAGCAGTGTTTTTATTATCTGTTATTTTTATCCATAAAACACTGCAGTGCTTTTGATAAAAACTTAACTAAAAAAATACTAGTACTCCCTATATTCAACAATCAAGGGGTATTTACCCCGACATCATAGGCAAAAATATGAATATTGGTATTTATTTGAATGCTTTAAAGATGTATAACTATTGAATGAACAATTGCTACTCAATACTATATGCACTGTATGTAATATATTTCCATCCACCATACTACAGGTATGGTAGTTATAGTGAGAAAGTCATTCTCAAATTAAACTTTTTTTAAACAAGTACCCCTATTTTTAATTTATAATGAGTATTTTCCAATTTTTAACTGAGTATATACTCCAAAACTCCTTATCTAGAGCCTTGAAACACAAATTAATATGTCTTAATTCTTTCAAATCACTCTATGCTTTAATTGAATCATGTAGATCCTATTTACTTATGTTTTGTAGACCACTCATATCCCAAAAGCCTGGGTGTCGACTGACCACCGATGCATCGTCTGGTGCAAACAGGTCGTGTTGGCCTTCGTGCGGTCTATGTTCGACATTGTCAGAGAAGACACCCATGTGGTAAAAACTGGAGTTGAATTAGATTTCTGTACGTTTCTTTGTTCTATTGTAAACAACATGTGCTTTTGTCTGTGGTAACTGCAAAACATATTTTTTGTGCAATTGATAGATTAAACCTTGTGTGAGTTTTATAATTGTAATTATAAACAACATTATTGAAGTGACAAACATGCACTTGGTAGCAAAACCCCACAGCAAGTTATCTTTACTTATTTTTAATTATGAATGTAAATTTTGTTTTTAAGATCGTTTTGCATTGTATTTTAAAATTATATCCATCCAAAATTTACTAAATTCATCCAAATCCACTATAACTGGCTAGGTTTCTTAGAATTACATTCCTTGGCATGTACAGTGTAATCATTTGAACTTTGAACAATTATTTGCTTAATAGGGGTGCAATTCATATTAAGTACCAAGCATGGCAGATTTGGGGGCTCTAAAACCACAAAAAGTAAATTGTTTAGCTCAGTTTCAGATTTGAAAAATTGGTAAAAATTTTAAGTCACATATTTGTTGAATCTTCGAAATCTCTCAAACAAAAATGTTGTAAACATGGAATTAAAATATCTTGGTGTAGAAGCAACAGATTTATAAAACTGCACGATTTGAAATTAATGTTTTCCACTGTGCAGGTTTCGGATGACATTGCCTACCGCATGTACGTGTTCCGTCACCACTTCAAGCAGAACGCGGGATCAATAGGTCATGTGACCCACTGGCCGGACAGCCTCACGCTACAACCCGGTCAGTGGTCAGAGGTCAACAACAAGTTGTACAGGTGGAGGAAGGACCGGGTCAGTGGCAAAAACAACGGTTTAGTCTAAAATTGAAATGTATAATAAATATAACAGTAATTGCTTGTACATTATAATGATGCTTTTAGAAAAAACGATACTGCATCTAAGGCACTAACTGAAAAGGCTATGATTTTGAGATGCGTATATGTATTCCTGTTTCACCTGCTGTAAAATTTCAATCGTATGAGATTGTTTGGAACAATTGCAGTATCAATTATGGAAATTGCAGTGGAAGCCTTTCTTCCCATCCAGTAAGGAATCATGGTTATGTCAAACTGTTGTCTATATGTGTGTCCAGTCTTTCCTTACATGCATGTTTGATCTATTTCTTGTGTCAGGTTGATGAGCTCACTTACCTGTCCATCCCCATTGGCCTGTTTGAGGATGTGGACCATGCAATGGTGCAGTCCAATATTGTAAGTGCAGTTCAATATTGTAAGTGCAGTCCAATATTGTAAGTGCAGTCCAATATTGTAAGTGCAGTTCGACATTGTAAGTGCATTCCAATATTGTAAGTGCAGTTCGACATTGTAAGTGCAGTCCAATATTGTAAGTGCAGTTCAATACTGTAAGGGCCATCCAATATTGTTAGTACAGTCGAATATTGTAAGTGCAGTCCAACATTGTAAGTGCAGTCCAACATGGTAAGTGCAGTCCAATATTGTAAGTGCCATCCAACATTGTAAGTGCAGTCCAACAATGTAAGTGCAGTCCATCATTGTAAGTGCCATCCAATATTGTTAGTACAGTCCGACATTGTAAGTGCAGTCCAACATTGTAAGGGCACTCCAACACTGTAAGTGCCATCCAATATTGTTAGTACAGTCCAACATTGTCAGTGCAGTCCAACATTGTAAGTGCCATCCAATATTGTTAGTACAGTCCAATATTGTAAGTGCAGTCCAACATGGTAAGTGCAGTCCAACATGGTAAGTGCAGTCCAACATTGTAAGGGCAGTCCAACATTGTAAGTGCAGTCCAACATTGTAAGTGCAGTCCAACATTGTAAGTACATGTATAGTCCAACATTGTAAGGGCAGTCCAACATTGTAAGGGCAGTCCAACATTGTAAGTGTAATCCAACATATATTGCCATGAAATTCATTATATTCATTCCTTCTTGTCATTCAAATTACAAAAAGGAAATCTTTTTGGGTGCTGATGAATCTTAACAACACCCTTTGACAATAACTTTAAGCCTATATAAACCTACTTGCATACTTCGTTGTTGTACTTTATATCCGTATTTTCCTTCTAGATGCTTGATAGCTGGGTTTGTGTTTGTGAACGACAGGAGGGGGAAGAGCACTGGTAAGTAGGAAGTTAACTACTTTACTTAAATCCACATAAAATGGGAATGTGGCCAAAACTCAAATGATAAAGTAAAACAGACATAGCCAGGCAACTGTGTCATCTGGTGAAAATCAGCTCCTTAAATACCCTACGCATTAGTATAGCTCACCAGCATTAAAATGATACGCGTGAACTCTATTAGCATAAATTATGTGCTTGAATTGTTTCCTATATTTGTACTCTGTTTTGTTCGTGCATGTGTTTCACGAGTTTAATGATGCCATTACAGTAAATTTAGTGTGATATGCTTTAAACGATTCAACTCGATTCAAGTACGGAAACTAATATATTCCTCGTAACAGTATTTTAATATATTCATGCATAAAGGTTAATCTTTGTGAGCTATATATGAGAACGAATGTTCAAAGGTCATGTTCTCTGGTGACCTTTCTACTAACAATCAGAGCCGTGCTTTCATGGTCTTAAAAGTAGAATGTTGTATTTTGATACGTCGCTAGGCGTTGACTTTTGATTGACTTCATCACTAACAGTCATGAAAAAAATATATTTTATATTATTATTATTTGAACGCTATTGTTAAGTTCCTTTTATGCCCCTGGCATCTTGATGCGGGAGGCATAAAGTGATTGTCCTGTCCATCCTTCCGTCCGTGACAAAGTTAAGTAGATTTTACCGTTTGGTCTAGCACCAACACCACTTACTACAACACTTCGATACTTTACACAGTTGTTGCTTATGACCATTCCCTATCCACCCATATCACCCAACCTCACTTTGACCTTGACCTCGACCTAATATTTGCACTTAGAATAATTCAAATGGGCTGTTTCTTGGTTAACTAGATTTTACCGTTTCGTATAGCGCCAACACCACTCGCAAGAACACTTGTATATTTACACAGTTGTTACTTATGACCATTCCCAATCCACCCATATCACCCAACCTCTCTTTGACCTTGACCTTGACCTAATTTGCACTTAGAATAATTCAAGTAGGCTTTTTCTTGGATAACTAGATTTTACAATTTCGTCTAGCACCAACACTGCTTGCTACAACACTTGGATACTTTCACAGTTGTTGCTTATGACTATCCCCAATCCATCCATATCACCCAACCTCAGTTTGACCTTGACCTAATTTGGACTAAGAAATGGGCTATCCAGCACCAACGGGGGAATGTGTGTTTATCAAACACAGAATCTTGTACTATTGATTTTTTATTTACCAAAAATGACCTGTTTTTGCATTTTTGTCTACAGTTTGTTGTGTTTCATAAATGAGGCGTGTCGTGGGAAAACGGGGCTTAATGCATGTGCGTAGTGCTTTCCCGGATTAGCCTGTGCAGTCTGCACAGGCTGATCCGGGATGACACTTTCCACCTACAATGGATGTATGTTTTAAAGAGACTTCCTTGAAACAGAAAACACCATAAAAGTGGAAAGTGCCGTCCCAGACTGCACAGGCTAATCAGGGATGACACTTTACGCACATGCATTAAGCCCAGTTTTCCCACGACACGCCTCAAATAAAAGTATTCTGCAGCATCTCTTCACAGAGCTAGTACTGTTTCAGTAACATTATTATCACAACTCCTTGAACCCATTGCAGCAAGGTGTAATGGATTGAGGGATGGCACAAGTTACCTCGTTTTTAATTACCAAGAGCATGTACTTCATTTCAGCACATCATGTCGTGACATCTCTTCTACGGGCAATGTTCTGCCGCCTCTGTATTCAAACAAAAAGGTACTGCGTGGTAAAGTTATCTCATACTAATTGCAAAATACAACTAAAAGTAAATTCACTGAATTTGCTGCATGTATTATGTAGCATGGTATTTTTTACTGGTTATCGATACTTGCAATTTTCCATAGGATGTATTTCAAAAGTACAAAACAATGTATGAACGTATGCATTTACAGTTTTACTTGCACGGTTCACCTATTAAATGACGATTTGTGGTTAATAACTAGATTTTTGTAATTATCCCTGTTAATTAAAAAATTTAAGTCAACAACCACAAAGATTTATTTCAAAATAAAACATATCAAAAGACTCATACATGTATTTACATTAACATGACAAAATCTGTCATAAATATAATCTTCTGAAAACCACTGACAATGAAATTATTTTGTCCAACAAAAGTTATAATTAAACCTAATAATTTTTTTGTATGTTTTGTTGGTTTTTGCACTTAGATGTGTTAGGCCATATTCAATTTTGGTTTCTTCACATTTGTGTTAGGCCATATTCAATTTTGGTTTCTCCACATTTTTATGTTAGGCCATATTCAATTTTGATTTCTTCTCATTTGTGTTAGGCCATATTCAATTTTGGTTTCTCCACATTTGTGTTAGGCCATATTCAATTTTGATTTCTACACATTTGTGTTAGGCCATATTCAATTTTGGTTTCTCCACATTTGTGTTAGGCCATATTCAATTTTGGTTTCTGCACTTTTGTGTTAGGCCATATTCAATTTTGGTTTCTTCTCATTTGTGTTAGGCCATATTCAATTTTGGTTTCTTCACATTTGTGTTAGGCCATATTCAATTTTGGTTTCTCCACATTTGTGTTATGCCATATTCAATTTTGGTTTGTCCACATTTGTGTTAGGCCATATTCAATTTTGGTTTCTCCACATTTGTGTGAGACAATATTCAATTTTGGTTTCTCCACATTTGTGTTAGACCATATTCAATTTTGGTTTCTCCACATTTGTGTGAGGCCATATTCAATTTTGGTTTCTTCACATTTGTGTTAGGCCATATTCAATTTTGGTTTCTTCTCATTTGTGTTAGGCCATATTCAATTTTGGTTTCTTCACATTTGTGTTAGGCCATATTCAATTTTGGTTTCTGCACATTTGTGTTAGGCCATATTCAATTTTGTTTTTTCCACATTTGTGTTAGGCTATATTATATTTTGGTTTATCCACATTTGTGTTAGACCATATTCAAAACTTGTTTTTTCCACATTTGTATTAGGCCATATTCTATCTTGGTTTCTTCACATTTGTGTTAGGCTATATTCAATTTTCTCCACATTTGCATTAGGCCATATTCAATCTTGTTTTTTTTCACATTTGTGTTAGGCCATATTATATATTGGTTTCTCCACATTTGTGTTAGGCTATATTCGATCTTGGTTTCTCCACATTTGTATTAGGCCATATTCAATTTAGTTTTTTCCACATTTGTGTTAGGCCATATTCGATCTTGGTTTCTCCGCATTTGTGCTAGGCCATATTCTATCTTGGTTTCTCCACATTTGTGTTAGTTCATATTCTATCTTGGTTTCTCCACATTTGTGTTAGGCTATATTCAATCTTGGTTTCTCCACATTTGTGTGAGGCTATATTCAATCTTGGTTTCTCCACATTTGTGTTAGGCTGTATTCTATCTTGTTTTTAGCTCACCTGAGCACGAAGTGCTCTGTGAGCTATTGGTATAGGGGACCTCTCCGGCGTCGTCTATCGTCCGTCGTCAGTGTGCCGTCAACAATTTGGACTGTTATTGCGATAAAGAATACATTTTTTATTCAATCTTGCCCTAACTTGCAAAGTTTGTGTAAGACCATAAAATCTTGGATGGGATTGTTATTGGGTCAGATCACACCAGTAACACCAGAGTTATTGCCCCTTTTTCATGCAAAAAAGTGCAAAAGTGCCCTTATCCAACGTATAGACTTTATTTTCCATCCAATCTTAACCAAATTTTCACAGTTTGTGTATGACCATCAGATCTCAGCAGATGCCAACAATGGGCCAGAGTGTATTTCAAACACCAGAGTTATTGCCCTTTGTTTATTAAAAAAGTATACAAAAATGGGCATTATTCAGGAAAGAGGGAGACATTTTTCATCCAATCTTCACCAATCTTGCACAGTTTGTCTATTACCTTGAGATTACAATTGAAGTCGAATATAAGCAAGATCGGACCAGAAACATCAGAGTCATTGCCCTTTGTTTGTGAAAAAAATATGCAAAAACGGACATTATACAGGATGGAGACTTCATTTTTCATCAAATCTTCACCAATCTTGCACAGTTTGTCTATGACCATAAGATTACAGGTGAAGTCGAATATAAGCAAGATTGGACCAGAAACACCAGAGTTATTACCCTTTGTTTGTGAAAAAAATATGCAAAAATGGACATCATTCAGGATAGAGACTTCATTTTTCATCCAATCTTCATCAATCGTGTTCAGTTTGTCTATGAACGTAAAACTACAGGTGAAGTCGAATATAAGCATGATCGGGCCAGAAACACCAGAGTTATTGCCCCTTGTGTTTGGAAAAAAACATCAACAAGTAATCAATGATTGGCTTGCACACAAGATTTTGATTCAATGTTGACCAAACTTACACTGTTTGCGCATGACAATAAAAATTTATTGATAAAATTTGATTTCCAACAGTTGCAAGACTTGCATGCAGTTATTTGTACATGCAACTTTGATGTCTTCAGAGCTTGCATTAACATCATTTATCATCATTGGAAAGAAAATGATCAAAGAAAAAAGCAACACTTTACCTTATAGCACAGCCATCGCAATACACAGATCCGGGTTTTGCCACAAATAGTTTAAACTCCTCCCCAGCTATTGTTAAAGGATTAATTTCCATTCATCGAAAATCACAAACATTGCCACGTGCTCATTTAAATATCACAAACATTATGCACGTGCTCTTTTGTATGAAATAGTTTAACCGGTAAACAAGTGATATCCAAGTGCGATGATTGGATAACACTGCAGATTAATTTGAAAATGATTGACATTTCAGGGATATAAATTAACACTTGCCCACTCGCCAATGGCGAGTTGTTTTGCTTCTGGGTGACTGCTTTGCGCCGGTAATTCGCCCAGTTGGCGAGTCGCGTATTTTCTTCTTTCAGGAAATCCCCAATAAGCTAAATTTAGAACAAAATTCTTTGTAGGTTACCAATCTGCTTTCAATTTCATTTGTACTTAAGTGTTTATAATGATTTCATTGACCATGCTTTGCCAATCGATGGATTTCTATTTATTTAACCAATGGAAATCGTGCAACGTCACAACAAGGCCGCGTCCATCGTCGTCATTGAATTGATTCTGCAATGTGGAGATTTATTGATGGTGTTAAAAACCTGACGCAAATGGTGTTGACAAACGCAAATATTATGAAGACTACGAGCAAAACAAGCGTCCGCCACATAAGTTTCAATGCGAATGGACAGAAAATCGCCTGTGGTTGACACATTCAGTGGATGGAATGAAATGTACGTATTGCATTGAAAATCGTATGCAAAATAATTTCACAGCTGGTTGTTTATCTATTAAGTTTGACAGTGTAAAAAAGCATATAAATTAAATCTGGGCAAGTGAAGCCAAGGCTGGGCTTGTGAGTTTTGAAAGAAGCGAGCCTAAGTGGCTCATTACCCTTGATGGTTAATTTATATCCCTGCATTTGTGGACGCGTCTATTATTGCATTGCAACTAGTTTTCCAAAACTGTTTGCGAAAAAGACATCAAAATCTACTGTTTGTGCATTTTCCATAATTTTCAATGACTTAATGAAAAAGGGTCAGGTAAGAATATCGAGGAAAAATGATTTGAGAACCATTAGCAAAAAACCGCACATCCGCTACCCAACTCGTACTTTAGTTCGCCAATCACACTAACCGATTTTTTAGATCAAAATTGATCCTACCCGCTCTGTGTATTGTTCAGATACCTCAATTTTCAAACCTGGCACAACAGTATGGTCTTCATCTGTACCAGTTCTCAGGTGAGCGCTTTGGGCCATCATGACCCTCTTGTTTCCACATTTGTGTTAAGCCATATTCAATCTTGTTTTTTCCATATTTGTGTAAGACCATATTCTATCTTGGTTTCTCCACATTTGTGTTAGGCCATATTCTATCTTGGTTTCTCCACATCTGCATTAGGCCATATCCAGTCTTGGTTTTTCTCTTTGAAGGTCGTCCACTTGGATCTGAATGCGGACGATATGACGCGAGTTACTCACGTTGTTGTTATAGTTCCGGCTACTGAGAAAAAGGTAATAATTTTGTTACCTGTTCTTGACATCTTCTTAAGAAGAGAAAATTGAGTTTATTTTTCAGCTGCAGTTTTTAGCATTTTATGCGTGTGTATGTAATTGACATTTAGTTCAAACTCATCGAAACAATATTTTATCAACCTCTAGCAATGAAAAATCCAACTGCGATTCTAGTTTCATAAAAATGCTAAAGCAGTGAAATGCTCCTACAGACATTTAATACAATGGCCTACTTTTGTAGTTTGCTCGCCAGGTTGATGTATTGTAGGACATAGACACACAAGACAAACGCCACTTGAGTAACTTGGTTCCCGGCTTGATGGAAACATTTATATTGTACAACTATCAATTTAGCAGCAGTCATTTTATAAAGCGGCCTACTTTTGTCATCTGCTCGCCAGGTAGAGGTATTGTGGGACGTATACAGGCGAGACAAACGCCACTTGAGTAACTCGGTGCCCGGCCTGATGGAGACGGCCATGTCGTACCCGGAGAGCATCTCTAAGGGAACATTGATACTCGACCTGGGAACCGACGCTGCATTCTATAGGCTGAAACTCTACAACATGAACAATGTCCTGAAGGTCTATAGGGTCCAGCTGCAGACGTCCAAATGTAGTGAGACTGAACCAGGTGTGTTTCTTATTGCTGTAGGATGCTCCTATTGTAAATGTACAAGTATGTCAGATTTGTAGAGAATGGTATAAGCTTTGACAACTATGAGCTTATCAATAAGATTTAGGAAAGATTGGAATATAAGAATGTAAATTTGAAAATCAGAATTTCTCAGAATCATGGCGTTTAAAAATGTCTGTGATGAGATGATTCAAGATAAATAAAAAGTGAATAAATACTCGTTTTATCTTGGCTGACATTGCTGTATGTTGAGAGCAGGACTTGAATTCTGAAGTTATAGTAAGGCTAATAGTAGTTATTGCTAGGGATGGCAAGGAATACTCAAACACCATTTGAATATTCGAATTCATTATTTGAATATTATTCGAATATTCGGTCCTTCTATATGTTCATATCATTGGTACAACAGTTCCTTTTTTATTTCATTATTATCATCAGCATCAGCAGCAGCATCATCATCAACAACAACCACAACAGCAACAACAGCAGCAACAACAGCGCCATAACAATAATCATCGTCATTGTAGCCACCAGCATAATAAAAACACACCAAATATTGTAAATTTGGTGTTTGCTTAAGAAAACATTATTTGTTATACAGATGATGCACATGTATGTCCCCGATTATTGGGGCCTGTTGATCAGTTATCATAATCTGTTTTCAAAAGTTGTGCACCTCGGCATCCAAGGTGTAAACTGATGTGTCAAAATGAAACACTGTTATAACAACAGATTGTGTTGTCAGAGAATTAAGATGAACTGGTTTATTATTTTAAAAAAATATTTTATTTATTAGAAAAGTTGTTTAATATTCGAATATTCATTCTTGTATTTGAATATTCGAGTATTCGTTGACATCCCTAGTAATTACCAAAGATACACATACACGCCTTATAGCTTGAAAGTTACTATTTTAATAGTTATACCCCCACAAATAAAGTTTAGGGGGGTATATAGGAGTGAGCTTGGTGGTCCGTCAGTCTGTTGGCTTTTGGTTTCCAGATGATAACTAAAAAAAGGCTTCATATATTCAAATAATTTTTTGGTACACATGCGTAACATCATAGAATACAGGTCTAGTTTGATGTTGGTTACAAACCACTAAATTTTGACAGAATTATGGCCCCTTTTTGAATAAATTCCCTAAAAACATGATTTCCGGACGATAACACAAGAATGGCTTGACATATTCAAATAATTTTTGGTATACATGTGTAGCATCATAAAATACGGGTCAGGTTCGACTTTGGTTACAAACCACCACATTTTGACAGAGTTATGGCTCTTTATTTGACTTAAATACCCTAAAAACATGGTTTCCTGACGATAACTCAACAATGGCTTGACATATTTAAATAATTATTGGTACACATGTGAAGCATCATAAAATACAGGTCAAGTTCGACTTTGGTTACAAACCACTAAATTTTGACAGAGTTATGGCCCCTTTTTTACTTAAATTCCCGAAAAACATGGACAGTAACTCATTAAAGGCTTCACATATTTAAATTATTTTTGGTACATAGGTGTAACATCATAAAATACAGATCAAGTTCAACTTGGTTACAAACCACTAAAATTTTGACAGAGTTATGACTCCTATTGACATTTAAATTTTTCCAAATACACTGTTGACCATTCACAAATTAAAGCATTCTCTCTCTGTCCATTTCTTTCGAATGGCTGCAATAGTTTTGTGACAGGGCCATATTGTGGGGGTATATCTGTCACTCAAGTGACAATTCTAGTTGGTTCTGTTTGCAGACGATCATGCTGGAAGTGTTATTAGGTTCCATATCCCATGGAGCAATGAGGACTCCTACAGATTTGTCAGGTAAGTGTTACACATTTTTCACATAAGGTTGGGAAACACTAGTTTTTAACCAAATCTTGTGAAGGCAGATTTTAGTTATTCGATTGATTTGATTATATGCTCATATGTACACAGACAGGAATTATTTCAAAATTTAGTTTCACAACTCATATGTTCAAAACTCCCACTGATATGTTTACAACTCATATGTTCAACATTCACACTGATATTTTCACAACTCTAAGACACTAAAATCTCCCACAGATATGCTCAAAACTACCATTGATATGTTCAAAACTCCCACTGATATGTTGAAAACTCTCACCGAAGTCTTCAAATCTCTCCTAGATATTCACAGAGTGGTAACCTCAGCATGAAGTTGCAGCATATTCCTCCAGATCCAGTGGTAGATGTCCGCAGTACCGAGTTCTCGTTCGACAGCTCAGGGGTGACCAGCGATTACGTGGATCTGTACCTGCACCTGGACCCCTCCTGCTCGTACAAAGTCACCCTGGCCCTGTCCTTCAAGGAGATGTTGGGTCAGGTATGTACACCAGTTTGTTATGCAGTATTCTAACCTGACATGCGTCTAGTTTTCTATAGACCAAGAACAAAACTTACCGTTGTTAAATCTCCAATAAATTACTAAAGCAATATTTTAATTTATCGGCTACTAAGCAATGGTTTTTTGTTCTGATGAGCTTATGCCCTCATGGTTTGATTACTACTCATCAGAACCCCAAATCGTTCTTTAGTAGATGATAAACTCCAAAAAAATTATTTCATAATTGAATTGCATTTCAGGGTCAGTATTAACAGAGCTCCTTGCAGAAAAAATAGAAAAGATGTTATACTGTCTCAATGCAATACAATAAATGTGTTATCTCATACTTTTGAATTTCCGGAGATGTCGAAGTGAAAAACACTTGCAAACTGTTGTGAAAGTTATGTTGGGTCACAGGCCAAGTTTTGTCACAAATGCAAACATCTTAACAGTTCGTTTCTCAAGGTGTTGTTTCTTTTCTTGAAAACCTTAGATGTGTATGACTTATGGTTGCTTATACCTGAGGATCTTTATTCAATTTCCATTTGTCACTTTTGGTGGGTTTTCAAAGTTTAACAATATACCAATTTCCTCAGCTGATGTTCAGCATCAATATGAAATCCAATCAGTTCCAAAAATGTTGTCATTACATGTACAATCAGCAAGTATTATAAAAAAATATTTTATAACAGAACTTAAATGACTATGCTAGCCCATATATGTATATAAGTGATGTAAGTAGGTTTGTTGAACTATATGAGGCGTGTCATTGGAAAACTGGGCTTGATGCATGTGCGTGAAGTGTCGTCCCGGATCAGCCTACAGTGGATTTATGTTTAGAAGAGACTTCCTTAAAACAGAAAATACCATAAAAGCGGAAAGTGCCATCCCAGATCAGCCTGTGCAGACTGCACAGGCTAATCCAGGACGACACTTTACGCACATGCATTAACGATGTATAGTTTCGGACGTGGACTTAATAAATTGTATTATGGATCCTATGGTGTTGTATTGGTATGACGTCAGACATATTGAAATATAATATAGAAGACCGTATTACAATACAATATAGTCTTAGAAGACAATATTGCAATACAATACAGTAGACAATAAAACAATACAATAGTGCAGACGATATTGCAATAGAGTATGGAAGACCATATTGCACTACCAGTTTGAAGACCATTTTGCAAATCCTTATTGCAGACTATATTGCAGCACAATATGGTAAAAATATTGCAATAAAATGAGCAGACAATATTGAAAAAAAATATGAAAAGCATTATTGCAATATAATATGCAAAACTCTATTGCAATACAATATGTAAGTCAATACTGGAATATATAGAGAATACTTGGTTAGTGTTGAATAAAGATAAGTTTATTTAGCGAGGCTTAGAAAACCTGAACCACGAGCCTTGGCGAGTGGTTCACGTTTTAGTGCAGAGCAAATAAACTTATCTTTATTCAACACTTACCTAGTATTCTATTTATCCCATCATTTGCCCTCTTTATTTTGAAAATGAACGAAAGAAACCGCACTAAATATTACGACAAACATAAAATGTCGTCACAAAATAAACAAGATGACGTCATTATACTGCGCATGACTGCTTTATCACCACAGTGTTGAACGAAGTTTATTTTATGGGGTGTTACTTCGTCAATGCACGCCTGATGATGGGATAAAATATGGACAATAATATTGCAATATTCCATAGTTCAGTACTAGTATAGTAATGTTTTGTACACATGGTGTATTGTGTTGTGTAAAAGTTGTATACACAGTTTAAATGTGCCAGCGTGCATATATATTAAAATTTGCTTGCATAATATGATGTGTATTATGTAATTCTGAAATCAATATAGAGTATAGTATATTAGATTATTGCAAAGCAGTTGTGTACTGACATCAACTAGTAGAACTTGCATAATTATGTTTTGTTTTATTTTGTATTGTGTATATTATGAAATGAATAAAACTGTTAAACAGGAAAAAAAAAAAAAAAATATTGCAATATAATATGGGAAACACTATTGCAATAAAATATGTAAGAAAATATTGCAATATAATATGGACAACAATATTGCAATATACTGGTCATGGACGTAATTCCGGCCTGTACGTAAATATTCGGCCACCCTTCAAAAAGCGTTTTTGCGATAGAGATTAATATTGTTTTATAACAATTATCAAAAGAACTTTCTATAGCAACAGACTTCTACAGATTTCTCGAATCCAGTAAGTATATCGTTATTTACGTTTGAATTGAAATCTCAGTATCATAACAGGAAATATTGAGTCACGTGGGGAAACTGACGTCATCATACGCACGCACCGAAAATATGATGTTGCGTCATTACAGATTTCAATTAATTATTTCTTCTAACCGTTAACACATTTTCACAAGCAAATTTGACGAAATAGGAAACACCCGCTTCTGTTTAAAAGATCACATCACTATTTTGCCCAGACGTGTTTTCTCTTTAAATTCGGTTATCTGAGATATTCTTACAATTCTCGCTGAATTTGATACCAATATCATCGTAAATTCTAGGTTGTCGCGGTTGTAGCCCTCTTTGGCGAAGGGATTACACAAGGTACACAAATTGAATTATTTCCCTTGAATAGAATTAAAGGCAGTTTAAAGTTATTTATAGCTAACGTCACCCTTAGCTTCAGATTTTAAAAATTTGTTTACTTTATTTTTGACATAAAAATGATGTTTAAACAAAACAAACACAATCTAAACAAGCAAAATAAAGAAACGAAACCATTTGCAGTTCACCATTGCCAACATTGGTTTAAATTATACAGAATTTAAGGGGGGGGGGGTACCGGTGAAAGAAAGTTGTTTTGGTAGGATATTTTAGTCAAAATTTTAATTTTTGCAAACCTTGATCGTTACTCTTTAGATAAGGATATTTATTTTAAAAAACTATTTTGTTATAAACATGGCCGAAGATACGAAAAAGTGGCCGATTTTTTATGTACATTTGAGCTAGGAAAATGGACATTTTATACGTTGTTTATTTCCGTTAATTTAGTTTCCTTACACTCGTCCATTCTGATTTAAAATTACACGTTATATGAGTTTTGAACCCAGGATTATTGATTTGAATTTTAATTTTGATCAGTTGTGTGCAAGGTGAGATTTCAAACAAACAACCCCCAAAGTGGCCGGAATTACGTCCATGACCAGTACTGCAACATCCTGCTAAAATAGTCACAGCACTCATTATCGTTAAGTTTAATTAAGACCGTTAAGTTTTTGTACTATTGTATGCTTTCAGAAATGTCAATTTTCTCTGCATATTTCTATGATTGTGACACTTGTGTTCTATAGTGGAAACACGTAGCCCCTTGTGGCGATTGTGAGGAAAGCGTGAACTCTGAAAGAATCCAATCACTTGTCATAGAATAGCAGTGTTTGTCTTGATCAAACAGAGGCTCATAATGGGGGCAGGTAGCTGGGAGGATTATCAAGGGTTGTAGCAATTGCAAACATTGTCTAAGCCGAGATGATCTAGTTAGTAAAATTCAAACCAAGCTGTATTTATTCTGGATCAATAGAACATATTTGCTCTGTTTTAACTAGCTATACTTGGGACATGCTTTGAATTGGAGTTTCTGGTGTGTTTTTTGTGGCTATGATAAAAAATAAAATCTATTTACATTTTGGAAAATACAAGTATGTTGTGTTGCAATTCTGTATTTCATCATAGCTGAGTCTGTACAAAAAGTGTATTTGATATAACGTAAAAGCTCTATGTTTTCGGACACTATAAATTTTCGAACAGCCTCTTTTTTAGCCAAAATTATTTTTTTTTGTCACTATATATTTTCGGACATCCTCATTTTAACCTATAATTAATGACTCTAAATTTTCGGACATTTTGTATGACAGTGGTATTTTAGGGGAATTCTAACCTGTTTGCGTTAATCCGATGACACATCGCACATGTGTTTTTACAACGGGATGAAGGTCATAAAACCTGGCAGATGAATGAGTGGAGGCGGTTGACCGTTACATTAGCGTTATTGGGTAAAGAGCCATGTGCCATAAATAATGGGTTTACCCGATTGTGTATACCGGTTGTGATATCGTACTGAAAGAACGAAATGTATTAAACCTTAATAACGGTATTGGAACTGAATAAGGGTATGATGTCAATTAGTGCCAATTATGATAATCTGATACAGGTTGCATTTGAAATCTATTGTTATGCCAATTATGGCCAATTAACAATTCAGGTATCTACGATATTATGCCCCTACTCAAGTGTGACAAACAGGCTCCAGTTTTATCGCACCCTATCACAAGTTGCACGAATGTTTGAAGGTGTTAAAGACAATCGTTTAAGATTTTTGGTTCAAGAACAAACAACAAAATCTTAATTTGCATCTCATGTTGCATTAATTGCAGGTAAATAATATATGAGATGGTAATCTTTGAACTCAGTTGACAGAAATGCAGTCTTGGCGTAGTTTTCTGTAAAACAAAATCATACATACGAAAAATTCATTGCAGACATCGCTAAAATTAATAATACTATACGGCGTGGTATTTAACACGCACGCACAATCATTAATCGATACTATCCGTGTATATTCTGCAAAAAAGTTATACACAAATCCGAACATAATTGCAATATTGTCATAGTGTCTATAAACTTTCGGACACCTGTAATTTGGGGATACTTTTGTGTATCGAAATTTTCAGACATGAAAATTTTTAATTATTTTTTAGTGTCCGAAAACATAAAGATTTTATAGTATAGCCAACTCATATGAGTAGGTTATTGACATGCTAATGTATTGTGGAAGTGTAAAAGATCTAAGACAGTTCTTTTATTTCTAATACTAATAGAATGATAAAGATAAGATGCCCAGTTCGTTGAAGTTTCCGTTAGAATATTTGTTTGCAAGAAATTATGAACGTTGTAAACTGATCATGCTTTGACAAAAGTTAGATTTTTGCTTATAGTTTTTAAAGCCATGTTAAGTCTTCGTCTACTTAACACCTTCTTTATATAGGCATGTCGTGGGAAAACTGGCCTTAATGCATGTGCATAATGTGTCGTCCCGGATTAGCCTGTGCAGTCCGCATAGGCTAATCCAGGACGGCACTTTCCGCCTACAGTGGCTTTATGTTTAGAGGAGACTTCCTTGAAACAGAAAATACCATAAAAGCAGAAAGTGCCATCCCGGATTAGCCTGTGCAATCTGCCAAGTCTAATCCGGGACGACACTTTACGCACATGCATTAAAGCCGGTTTTCACACGACACGCCTCATATGTTATTACTCTGCACTGCACGGTGTTTAAAGGGGCATATATATACATTATTCAAAGATGAGTATTTCCAATTCTTCAATAAATTTTAGAGTAGCAACAATATATTTATGGAGTCATTAAGAAAACATTATATTCACAGACAAAAAGATTTGTTGAGATACATGGTTTCAGTAGGATTTGAACTCACGCCTACACATCATACACTTCTAGTGGTTTATCCAGGCCCTTTTTGCGCGGCGCAGCACCATGCCCATTTTTTCAAGCCCCACTTTGCCCTTTTCAAAGGCAAAAGCCGCCACTCGCCCTAATCGATAACGATCTTAATTGCCTCTTGGCCACTTTTATCGGCCCTATGTCTGGGAAAAGGGCACCCACTGTTTTCTGTTATTATCGCTCTGACTGTGCTCGATTTATTCACACATGCATTTCTAATCGATTTGATTAAATCGATTACTGTGCTCGATTTATTGCCGACACACGTTTCAATTTGATTCAAGCGATTACTGTACTAATGATTGTCAGCTTGATTCTATAACCTGATTCTTAAACCGACCAAAGTGGTGACATTAAGGTCTAATTGATAATGCGTATACCATTAACTTAATGATACATAACGTACACTCGTAGATTGGACAAATCCCCATCTCACTATCCGTGTTCATTACGGATTTATTTTTTGAATTAATATGATTCATTTTTTCAACTGACAACTACTTTTAGCACTGCAAAAATGTAAGATTGCAAATAATTACCTTAAGTGGCTTAACTTCGGGTCAAATACCGGTCACCGGTAGTTGGTTTCTCTGTTTAGAGACTTGACTTGTGAAAGGAAACCCAGTTGTATATTGGTATGCGTGTCAAATATGACTTACCTGTCGACACCTTTTGGGCCCCAAATGTCAAGAAAAAAATACTAGCCCCTACAAAATATTCCCGGACGTGTCATTTAAGATGGCCTCACAGAAGTTTTTATTGCAGATTATATTTTATTTTCAAACTTTCCCAATCAAAACCTTACATACGTAGAGCAGTTCTTGTTTTTGTACTTGTGTGTTAATCGTCGGACAATGATTGGTGAAACAGGTTTTTTGATTAACTTGTTGCTTATATTTGTGAAGCCGGAAAATGCCATCTTGCAAACGGAGGTTGGAACAAATTCGAAAGGAGAGTGTAAAAGTGGCAAAAAATACCATTAGTTTATTAAAATTTGTGCAGAGGGCAGACATAACTAAAAGGTAATTATATATTTCCTACGAATCTTTAGGTTTGTAAATATAAAGTATCGATTTATAAGTACTAAGAATATAATTATGTGATCCACAGAATTTGCTTCCCAAATTTCTCGTACGTTACGGACAATCAAGTTTCTATTAAAAAAACACGCCGCATACTACTTACGTTATGTAAAGAGAATTACATAAAATAAATGCGTTCGGCAGATATACAACATACAATATGTTTTTCTCGTTAGTTTAATCCGTGTGAATATTGAGTATTGTGTATGGCAAAACTTGCATTTGGTACAATAGTGTGCTAACATGCTTTTATGTTTTGTATTTTTATTTTAAAATTTGTATATATAAATATGATGCCCATATACAACACACTGACACACATGTGCCCTTTTAAAAGAACACAATGCCCCTTTTGAATATATTGCGCCATGCCCCTCTGCCTTCCTGAATAAAACACTAACTTCAATGAAAACTTCCCTTCACTGTGCAACGTCAGTGTTTTTTTTATGGCCAATTTGGGGCAAAAATTCGGCCCCATTCCCCTGCTTAAAACGTATATATTTTTCCCCTTTATTTACCTTAAAATTTCTCTCAGAATGTAAGCTGTATTTTGAAAAAAAAATGACCAAAATCTGACAAATATTTTCTAAAACAGAGGAATTTTCGTAAAATATCCCAGCAGTTTTTCATAAAACCAAGTTAAAGCAATTATCATTGGTAGCAAAACAATTGATTAATTAATGTGTTATAAAAAAGTAGAATATAAACATGTAAATTTACTAATGATGCTTTTCTAAAAAAATCCCCTTTTGCCGTAAAATTCCCCATCTGAAAGGCCCCGCCACCTTTCCCCCAAATGTAAAAAAAAACACTGAAAGTTTATAGGTGGCAGTACTTGATGAACATGTCATTCATTTTGCTTTTTACCACAAATATATATTTTCCCGTGCTTGCAAAAGTGTCATCGATGTCCACTGTTTATGTAATAGCATAATATATCTTTGTTAATATTTATAGAAACAACTCCATCATATTTAAAAGTGCTTCAATATTAAGTATTTTCTTTTAAATCCGCTTTATTTTTGCAATTGTTATTGTCAACCTACCGTCAATGTTCCACTTTAACATCTTGAAGAAATATGTGTTTTGTAGCAGTGCATGCTGCAGTACTTATAGTCTTGCTGATCTATGGCTATTTCATGTAAAATCTTGTAAAAATGTGTATATTACCTCTGATTCCACTCGAGACATTTGGTGTACTTCTTATCAGTGTGCATTATTGTTTGTTAATATTTGAGGCGCTTTGTGGGAAAACCGGGTTTAATGCATGCGTGTCAAGTGTCATCACAGGCTAATTTGGGACGGCACTTTCCGCTTATAGTGGATTTATGTTTAGAAGAGACTTCCTTGAAACAGAAAATACCATAAAAGCGGAAGTGTCATCCCGGATTAGCCTGTGCAGTCTGCACATGCATTAGTTCCGGTTTTCCCACGACACGCCTCATTTTAATTTGCATGACATCTAAGGCTACATGCGGCAGAACATGTCTGAGTCTACATGAATACCTCATGTAGTGATTATTATTGGCAAACCAGTTTATGCACGTACATTTCGTATGTTGTGAGGTCGTGCTGATGCTGCGTTGTGTTGCCCTGGGTTGTTTCCTTCCACCCCTATCAAATTTGTTTTTGAGACACTTTAAAATGTTTGACAAATTTTGAATTATTGCTGCAGTTTCCACTTATTTACTTTCTGCTGTAAGCTTTTTGTATTAAAATGTGTTTTTGTGTATGTGAACATTTTGAGTTACTTGTAGAGAGAACTGGTCTGTTCAGTGTTGTGACCACTTGCCAAGTTCAGTATATTTTTACAAGCCATTCATGATCACATGTAAAAGTGTTGACACATGCCATTCAGTAGCAGGGGGTGTTTGCCAAGGATAAACAGTGAGTTCACATGAGGACATTATACACATTTTCATTTCCTACATCAGTATTTATCAATATTTAATTGTATTTGTTGAACATGTAATAGAAACACTACTGTTTAGGCCCCCCCCCCCTAAAAAACTTTTTTTATGTGTTTTGGGCAAGGTTTAGCGACGATTATTTTCAGAGAAATCCGTATTCATCAGAATTTAAATAATTTTCAGTGTTTTTTTTACCAAAATGTGTCTTTAAAAAAGTTTGTTTTAAATCATTTCCGACCCTACTTTTTTGAGACCGTTATCCGAAACACACAATTTAATTTTTTGGGCCTTAGTAAACAATAAATTAGTATTATGATTCCGAAACCCACTTTTTTAAAAGGCCAGCTAACATTGGCCACACAGTCATTATCACCTTCATTTGATTTGTCCTAGAATCGTTTCAACACTGAATGACTCTTTCCAAATAATTTCAAAATTAATCAAGGTATGGCAATATATGTTTGAACTCGTGATCAACGAGATATGATTGACAATGTGTTTAGCAGTTCTTAATGTTAGGACTCATTTGTTGACGAAGAATTGTGCTGTACGATCGTTGTTTGTCATTTGTCAAAGATTGAGCAGAAAAGGCATGGTTATCAATCCAATAGTGGTCCCTCAATTGCGGGACGACTGATAGATACAGTAAAACCTCTTCAACTCGAGATTCGAAAATAATTATATACAAGACTTGCAGTTAAAGTGTGTATACATGTATATGATTCAAAACAGGCTTAGTGGCATAATTAAATAACAAAATTAAGTTAATTACCTTATATTTGTATTTAAAATGGAAGGAACATTGGACTGGCCAGTGACATTCACGTTACAGTGATGCTCCTTCAAATCAAGAATTTAAAGGGAACGAAAAATTTGCCTCCTATTGCACTATGAATTCTATTATTTCATGGAAATGCTCTTTACTAAGACATGTGCATTAAATAAATAAAAATAATATAATACACAATAAGATATTTGATAAGAACAAATTTGCAAAAAAGCCTTAAAAAATTAAAAACCCCAAGTGGGTATCGAACTCACGTCTTAGGAGCCATACAAAGAAATTACAGTAGACAGCGCTTTAACCAACCGCGCTATCATGCTTGGTAAAAAATTGTTTGTAAACTATGGTTATACCAAATGCTAACAATTATGACGTCAAAATGTAAACAGGAAAAGGGCCAAAGAAACACAACCCATTTTATAAATTGATTTTTATCTCAGAATGCATACTCTTTTCACATTATATATACCCTGTTGTAATTGTTACTATATGCCAGTATTAATATCTATATTTCAGATATTTCTAAGAAATTGCCCCCTTGAGGCCCTTTTCGATAACATAGTCCCTTTAATTTATAATATTTTATGAACACATTAAATTTTTTATGTCATTGTTCACGTAAATTGTTTAGTTAACCTTAGTTCAGTAGTCAATACCCAATCGTATACAAGTGTTTTATCATGTGATGTTAGTCAGCCTATCAGAATACGTAGAAGTCGTTGTTTACATTGTATTTGGAGCAGGCGGATGCCTCATTATTTTGCAATTCTAAAAACCACCACCACCAACACCTCCACCTCTTTATTTCCATTCATCGTTCTTTTATGCAACAGGGGATATACACCAATTAAGTTATGCTATGTTTAGCTCACCTGAGCACAAAGTGTCCATTGTGCGTGTGTGCTGCGTGTGTGCGTGCGTCGTCAACTTTTCATTTAAAGAACATCTCCTCCTAAACTGCTAAAAATAGATTTAAAAAGTGAAAACTTAAAAAATCTTCTCCTATGAAACCGCAAGGCTCAGAGGTTTCATATTTGATATGTGACATCCTCTAGTGGTCCTCTACAAAGATTGTTAAAATGATGCCCCTGGGGTCAAAACTGGCCACGCCCCGGGGGGTCACATGGCTTATATAGACTTATAATGCAAAATGACTTTATAAATCTTCTCCTCTGAAACAGCAAAGCCTAGAGGTTTCATATTTTGTATGTAACATTGTATAGTGGTCCTCTACAAAGATTGTTCAAATAATGCCCCTGGGGTCAAAACTGGCCATGCCCTGGGGGTCACATGGATTTTTTAGACTTAAATAGCAAAATGACTTTAAAAATCTTCTCCGTAAACCGCAAGGCCCAGAGGTTTCATACTTGGTTTGTAACATTGTATAGTGGTCCTCTACAAATATTGTTCAAATGATGCCCCTGGGGTCAAAATTGGCCACACCCCGGGGGTCACATGATTTATATAGACTTAAATAGCAAAATAACTTCAAAAATCTTCTCCTATGAAACTTTCAAGGCCTAGAGGTTTCATATTTGGTTGGTAACATTGTGAAGTGGTCCTTTACAAAGATTGTTAAAGTGATCCCCTTTGGTTCAAAATTGGCCACACCCCGGGGTTCTCATGGTTTATATGGACTTAAATAGCAAAATGACTTAAAAATTCTTCTCCACTGGCCACGCCCCGGGGGTCACATTGTTTATAAAAACTTATTTAGCAAAATGACTTTAAAAATCTTCTCCTCTGAAACTGCATGGCCTAGAGGTTTCATATTTGGTATGTAACATTGTTTAGTGGTCCTCTACAAAGATTGTTCAAATGATGCCCCTGGGGTTAAAACTGGCCACACCCCAGGGGTCACATGGTTTACATAGACTTAAATTTGCAAAATGACTTTATAAATCGTCTCTCTGAAACCGTAAGGCCCAGAGGATTCATATTTGGTATGTAACATTGTATGGTGGTCCGCTACAAAGATTGTTAAAATGATGACCCTGGGGTCAAAACTGGACACACCATGGGGGTCACATGCTGTGTTCGCGAAAACTTGACAAATCTGTCAGTCATTCGGTCTAACTGGCTTTAATTATTTGTCAGTCCGAATGAATTTCTGTCAGTCCGACTTAACAAAAAGTAATAACTCGTAAAACACAACAAAAATGAGGCAACTGTTTAGATTTATTTTTCTATTGTAGATGTACGGGTTAATATTTTACCTTTTCAGTTCTCTATTCATTTGTGATACATATTCCGCTTTCAATGACACAGGACCTAACATGTAAGTAAGTAGGACTCATTCAAGTAATTTCTAAGTTTCTCTGTATTTTCATTCTCATCTTGTAGATCAAAATTACCACACATGTCATCAAACTTGTCACCACAAAGCATATTGATGTACTCCACTTCATCATCGGAAATGATGTCACCATCATCATCTCGTTCAACATCCTCTAAAATAGCCGAAATGGTGTTGTTTATTTTGTAACTGTTGTTGTTGACTTCGAAAGTGAAAGTGCCTCGCGAAAACTGAATAGTATTTTTCTCGCGTATGATTGGTTAACAAAATTCAAATACGTGTTATAACGGCCCAGCCAAAGACGGCCCAGTCCAAGCCGGCCTACTTATTACGCTGTCGTTTAAACTCCGTTGGAATATGATTAAATTTTGTGATTTAAATGTCAAAAACATTTTAATTATTGCTTTTAGAGTTAGTATGTATATTATGTATGTACATTTATGTGTATTACCCTTGTATTAATTTGAATGAAGTATGATACCTAAACCGGTGTATTCTAGTCGGCCGTCATGGAATTGGGCTGAATTGTCCGATATTACGAAATTTACGTCACATCCTGTCTAAATTTCGGCAAATTGTAAATATCGTCATCTGATTTTTTTGTCGGTCAAGCAGCACTATTTTCTTTAAATTTGTGTCGGTCCTGCACTAAATTTATCAATCAGGACCGGCGGACCGACGGTTTTTGCGGACACTGCACATGGTTTATATAGACTTAAAAGTTAAATAGCAAAATGACTTTAAAAATATTCTCATCTGAAACTGCTAGGCCCAGAGGTTTTGTATTTGGTATGTAACATTGTATAGTTGTCCTCTACAAAGATTGTTCAAATGATGTCCCAGGGGTCAAAACTGGCCCTGCCCTGGGGGTCACATTGTTTATATAGACTTAAATAGCAAAATGACTTTAAAATATGCACTGAAACAGGAGTGTTTTCTTATTTGATATGTAACATTGTATAGTAGTCCTCACTAAAGATTGTTCAAAGTATGCCCCTGGAGTAAAAAGTGGCCATGACCCGGGGGTCACATGGTTTATATAGACAAGTGGGCCTTAAAAATCTTCCTTGTTGAAACTGTAAGGCCCAGAGGTTTTATGTTTTGCGTGAAACATTGTGGAGTGGTCCTCTACAAAGATTGTTCCAATGATGCCCCTGGGGTTCACATGGTTTATATACATTTAAATAGCAAAATGACTTTAAAAATCTTCTCCTCTGAAACTGCAAGGCCCAGTGGTTTCATATTTGGTATGTAACATTGAATAGTGTAACATGTAACATTGAATAGTGGTCCACTACAAATATTTTTCAAATTATGCCCCTGGGGTAGAAAGTGGCCACGCCCTGTGGGTCACATGGTTTATATAGACTGAAAAACTTCTGAACCTGCAAGGCCCAGATTTTATTCTCAGGTAAGGGGTTTAGTGCCATTTTGCCCTCTTGTTATTAGCCATTATGATGCCTTAAACTCAGGTGAGCGACCTAGGGCCATCATGGCCCTCTTGTTCAAAACTTGATATTTCATGGTATAATTTAATTTTTTTATCCGCACATTTTGTCATTTTCGGTCATTTTCGGTCACTTATGTTTTCATTGTTTATTACACATTGTTATGCATATACATTGTATTGGCGGTTTTTGTTCGCCCATTATGTCATTTATGGAAAAACTTGTGTTTTCATTGTATATTACAAATTGTTAGGTATATACAATGTATTGGTTATTTTATGGCCCTTTGCCGATCCTAACTTACCGAAGTGCTTGCAATGCTCTTTCTAAAGCAAGTAAACTAGTAGTATTACTTTGTTTTTCAAATAAAAAGCAAGAAATTAATATTTGTTTCACATTAGTTTAAGCACAAGAAAATAAAACAAAACCTAAACAATAAATAAGTATCTTTACAAAACAAATAACATTCACACATAGAATCTGATAAAATGCAAAAAAGTGTGAAATGTGAAATAGAACTATAATTTAAAATACATTGTTTAAAGATGAATTAATTGAAGTAATTTTGTTGGGGGTGACTGGTATGGCATAGAAAAGTTTAATATTAAAATGCAGGACATGAAGTGCCTTTTTTAGAAATGTATACACACAAAAAAGAGGGCCGACACAATGGTTGTATTCAAATTTCTTCATCATTTCACACTTTAAATGCTTTGCTGAAATCAAATTATGTGCAGCATATTGTCTCTAAGATTAAAACCAACATTCAGCGACTAAATGCTGAAATACTGAAATACAATACAAATCTTTGAAACACAACACTGTTTTGCTTCATTAAAAATTGAGAATATAGCGGAACAGTTGAAATTGTAATGAATACTTAACTTACAACACGAATGAAATCCTATCTGATGTCATTAGGCAGTTATTATAACCCAAAACATGCAATTGAAATGGATAGGAATACTGCGAAATGCAGGTTTTATAAAGTAATCACAGCGTTTTATTGTTTTCCAATACAATTTTAATGTTAGCTGATTGATCGGAAAATATTTTTATCTTATGAAAGTGAATAATTTATTTGGACAAACTAGTTATTAATGCAGTGCTATAGAAAATGCAAATAGACACTGTATTGAATATTTTACAGTGGTAATAAATAATAAATTATAGTCAGTAATATAGCAATAATTGGTTTGAAATTTTCGTCAATTACATATTTGAGAAAAATAATTGATTTGATTTTTTTTCCAAAAACATGAAATTTAATTTTCAATTACACCAGTTCTGTATTAAAATGGCGCACCAATATTTTAAAGGCATCTGTGTAACATGTTATGTGTATTTATTTGATTAACTTTCAATCAATTAGTGTAGTCAATTAATATATTTGAGGCATGTCGTAGGAAAACTGGGCTTAAAGCATGTGCGTAAAGTGTCATTCCGGTTTAGCCTGTGCAGTCGTCACAGGCTGAACTGGGACAACACTTTCTTCTTTTATGGTATTTTCTGTTCCAAGGAAGTCTCTTCTAAACATAAATCCATTGTAGACAGAAAGTGTGGTCCCGAATTAGCCTGTGCAGACTGCACAGGCTAATCGGGGACAACACTTTAAGCACATGCATTATGCCCAGTTTTCCCTTGACATGCCTCATTTCTTTATTTTTCTGAGTATTGGTGAGCTCAAAAAGTTATGTTTACAAAACTCACATGTACTTTGTCTTTGCCTAGGAAATTATAAATTGTATATGCAAATAAAATAAGAGAACAAGACCTAGTAAAGGGCATTATTTTAAAAAGTATAATTATACATGCATTTGGCTTGTCAATAAAGTTGGCAATTTCGGCATGTATTTATGAATCTGAAGTTTTTTTTCTTATAATAGAAATATACATTTTCATGGACCTTTAATAAAACTTCAGACATTAATCAAACATGCACCATTAGTGGAAAAATCACTTCATTACTTGCACTGATTGTGGCTTTGGCACCAAATTTATTATTTGACCGAGTTCATGGCACTGTTTCTGCGACTTCTCTCGTAATAGTCCTTCGTATTAACAGCACTATGAGTGTCAACATAATCATCGATCTTCTTTCTCAGACAGGCATGAAGTTTCTTAAACCTCTCGCTGCCTTCACTCACTTCGACGATGGTCCTGCCGTAAACCGCTGTCCTCGTATCGAAATCCTTTTCCGCGTTCATAACCCTTCGATTCTGTACAACGTCATTAATGGCGTGATTTATTCTGGCAGATCTTGTTACTCGCTTCGTTGCATCCTTTTTCGACCTGCTTCCCGGTTCTCTAGCACTGAGGGCCGTTATACGACCATAGCTTGCTTTGCTGGATCCCCTAGAACTAAAATTTACTCTGGGCCTCAACGAGTGTTCGAGATCACCGTACCCATTTTCACATGGTGAGCTGTTGCTGTGAGATTGACTTTCTTTACTGTTTTCGGCAGAGCTGCTTGCTAGACTTGTTGCTTTATGAGAATTATCGGAACTTCTCCGTATACTGGTTCTTTTTCTAGACTTGTTTTCATGTTGGTTATCCGGAGGAAGTGAACAGTTAGCATTTCTGGAGCAAGAATCTACACGAGTGTTATTATTCGTGTCTACTACTTCGTCTTGTATATCCATGCCATTTAGTGCATTATCAATTGTGTTAACGGATTCAGAACTTATTTCATCATCAGCTTCAAAGCCGTTCATTCCTTCAGAGCCCTTGTTGGATGAATCTTTTTTAACTGTGTGTTTATTATGTGATAACTTCCCTTTAGCTTTGTCACATTTTTCTGGAGTTTCTTGGCTATCCGATTCCTCATCAAAGAACTGACGATTTTCCTTGATCAGCTGGGGTCGATATCGGCAAGTTATCTTACAGTCGTCAATTGAGATCACATTGAGCTCTCGGTTGGAATATGACCTTGCGACTATATAAGGTTGCATAACTTCTGTTTCCAAAGATTCAATATCGCTAGCTTTAGAATCATTATTATGGTCTATGATTGTAATTGTATCGGTCTCATTGTCGAATTTCGAATTTGTCACAAGCTCACTTGCAGCCATTTCTGTGGTCTTTAGATCATCAGTTTTTGCACTTTTCGTAGACTTCCTGGTTGTTGCTGACTGCAAATACCGACGTTGCGCCGAGTAAAACATTTGTGATTCTGCCAGATTGCTTTTCACCGTGTGATAGTCATTGCCAAAGAATCGGCTACGAGTTGTTGTAGCCCGACTGACGGCGCTTGTAGTGCGAGTTCTGTGTGGATAGATGGCCGACTTGCTTCGAGTTTCTTCATTCTTGTCGACCTTCATGTTGTACTTGGTAACATCAATTTTCATGAAACTCCCCGACTTTGGTCGCGCATTTTTCGGAGGTCCGTAGTACCTATTCACTTGACGTGTCCAGCACTCAATATGAGCAAGCTTCTTCACTGGCAAGAACGCGTCCTGTTGGCGCGATGCCATTAGCATCTGCGTGTGCTTAGAGACCAGGCTCTGAGCCTCATTCCAGTCATGAAGCTGGGTGTGAAACGTCAGCGCTTTCTCGTCCATTCTGGTGCCCAGGTATGTTTCCGAGGTTACAAGGTAAGGTTCCGAACGGGAATCCCCGTCACTTTGAAAGCACTCCTTCATTCTGGTTGGGAATGCTTGATGATCTGAAATAAACAATACATGATGTTATTTCCAGTTACAGACATTATGTATAATTATATGCATATATAAGAAATGGTTGGTGGTCTTAAACAAAATTTAAATGTCATATTACTTTTATGATGTTAACACATGTACGGATATTTTTAATACTCTTGTGAGATACAGTGTATAATATAGGCTGTTGTTATATTATTTTACAATGTAAATTACTGAAGAAACATACTGCATGAAGGTACTTAAAATTATTATTCTTATTGCCATAATCTTCATGATGATCAACATCATCGCCATCAAAATCAACATCATCACTATCAACATCATCACTATCAAAATCAACATCATCACTATCAACATCATCTCTATCAAAATCAACATCCTCACCATCAAAATGAACATCATCACTATCAAAATCAACATCATCACTATCAAAATCAACATAAACACTATCAACATCATCACTATCAAAATTAACATCATCACTATCAAAATGAACATCATCACTATCAAAATCAACATCATCACTATCAAAATCAACATCCTCACCATCAAAATCAACATCACTATCAAAATCAATATCATCACTATCAAAATCAACATCATCATCACCAAAATCAATATCATCACTATCAAAATCAACATCATCACTATCAAAATCAACATCATCATCATCACTATCAAAATCAATATAATAACCATCAAAATGAACATCCTCACCATCAAAATGAACATCATCACTATAAAAATCAACATCAAAATCAACATCATCACTATCAAAATCAACATCATCACTATCAAAATCAACATCATCACTATCAAAATCAACATCATCAACATCATCATCATCAGAATCATTACGATCATCATGATTATCATTAACAGTATTAGTGGCATCCATTTAAATTATGTCTAGCCAGGCATCTGACCATATTTCATAAATGTGTGGTTCTATAATTATAATAATAATGAATTACTGACATAATGCCACGATGTCTCACAAAATTTACCAGTGTGAACTTTTTAAAACAGCTTTCGTAAGCCATTTCAGTCACATTAGTAGGATGTATAATATGTATACTGTATATCTGAATATGGCTATGCAAAGTCTGTCGTTCGTAAGTTGTCCATAACTTTAGTGGTTGAATCAATTTTATTTTGCAGTACATTTCTCATAGTTTTGACACATTATGACAATTGCAATTTAAAATGTTTTGTTAGGATTTTGATATAATATCCAACAATATCTTGATCAAACACTTGGATTTAAATAATCAATCATGCTAATCCGTTAATCTTCAATACCGCTATAAACAATGGTATCAGTGTTTGATAGTTGTGTAAGGTTTGAAGAAGTTCACCGGGGCATAAAACAGTCTGCACGATTAAAATTGGAATTAAATTTTCTTTTGGATAAAAAACACACAATCTACAGTTTAGACCAGGGCCCGTAACCACCTACCCATTCTTAGACTTAAGAATAATGACTAGACTTACACTCAATCAAAAATACTATCGTATATTCCCAAATAAATGTCCCCACCCTAATTAAAGCCCCCCCTAATTAATGCCCCCCCTACCCCCTAATTAATGCCACCACCTAATTAATGCCCCCCCCCCCCCATTTGAAAAATAACCAAAACTTTCTGCCCTCATTTTCCTTACAACAATCAATGTAAATACATGTAGAACACCTGTTTATGCAAATCTTTGGAAAAACTGTTCGCAAAATGAGCTACTGGTCTTAGCTGATGAAAGTGTCTTCAAAGTTAGTTTGATCGCGGGTTTATTTCTCAAAGGTGTTTTTGTTTTAACAATACAACAACAGTGCAGATTGTTTACCTGTTTTGTAAGCACCATTATAAGTCAAATTCTTTATATTAGTATATACAACAGAACACCAACAAATGGACTCGTATTAAATGCCCCCCTCCCCTTGAGACAATGTAAATACAGTAGTCCATTCACAAATATTCCAAGTACCAATGTCACTTGTGTCATTAATTAATAATTCTAAATTTAAACAAGGCAGTCCAAAGGACAGCTATATCCCCCGCCGTGATCCTTCATTAGATTTTAAAGGTGACTTTGAAGTATCACACTGACCTTAATCAGTTTCATGAAAATTCCTTAATGGGCATTAGAGATATTGAGTTGACACAAAAATGGAGGCTCAAACATTTGACCTTTAAGTGTGACCTTGACCTTGAGGTGGCAAGACTGCTCCATGGCTTCTGCACATCGCCTCAATGTGATAAACATTTGAGCCAAGTTTTATGAAAGTCCTTCAAAGGACATAGGAGATATGGAGCAGACACAAAAATGGAGGCTCAAACATTTGACCTTCAAGTGTGACCTTGACCTTGAGGTGGCATGACTGCCTCATGCCTTTTGCGCATTACCTCAATGTGATAAACATTTGAGGCAAGTTTCATTAAAATCCTTTAAAGGGCAAAGGAGATATAGAATGGACATGAAAATACAGGCTCAAACATTCAACCTTCAAGTGTGACCTTGACCTTGAGTTGGCGTGACTGGCTTATGCCTTCTGCACATGGTCTCAATCAGCAAAACATTTGAGCCAAGTTTCATGAAAATCCTTCAAAGGGTATAGGGGATATGGAGCGGACACGAAAAATGGACACGAAATGGAGGCTAAAAAATGTCACCTTCAAGTGTGACCTTGACCTTGAGCTTTCGTGAAAGGCCCATGCTTTCTGCACATCGTCTCAATGACCTAAACATTTGAGCCAAGTTTCATGAAAATCCTTCAAAAGGCATAGGAGATATGGAGCGGAAACGAAATGGAGGCTGGAATATTTGACCTTCAAGTGTGACATTGACCTTGAGCCGGCATGACTGACTCATGCCTTGTGCACATCGTCTCAATGACCTAAACATTTGAGCCAAGTTTCATGAAAATCCTTCAAAGGGTATAGGAGATATGGAGCGGACACAAAAATGTTACGGACAGACGGACGGACGAAGGGCATTCCTATAACCCCCCTCCCGCTTGCGGCGGGGGATTAAAAATGCAAAAATTTCTTAGAATAAAACAGTTTCAAGAATGTTCTTTATTTTAACGTCTTAAGTCTAAGACTGGGTTGGTGAATACGGGCCCAGGTATAATGGGTTGGTGAATACGGGCCCAGTATAACTCCTTTAAGCCTATAGCCATCAAAGCACTGTGATATTAAATCTACTGCACAGTTTAAAATGCTACCAACCTTAAAGTCCCATTGAGTTATCATAATACGCGCTTATTTAAAATAAAATAGTGTTAACTGTTCGGTTTTGTTTCGTCAAAAATAAAACAATTTAATAAGCATATTGGTTTTTGCTTTACTGAATTTGAAAAAAAACAACTGAAAATTCTATAAATAAATATCAAAAATGGCACTATATAGAGAGAATATTAAGTTGTAATGTAGGACGTCCCTCTTGATGCTTTAGTACAACATTGCTGTTTTCTGTGGATAAATGATGGAAAATTCCTAAACTTAATACTATTGGTTCCATAAGGTTGTTAACGAAATACATTTATGATTTTAAGACACAAACACTTTTATTTATAAATTACATTATGGGATTTTTAATGTGATTTAGTTACTTATAAACTGCCTAACGTATTTTGCAACCAATAACATGTTTTTTTAAAGTTAAAATGTAATCATTGTTATTTACCTCAAATTGTTCGTTAATTTCCATAAGAACTACAGGTATATTTTACATTAAATTTCATATCCCCTTCCATTATAACAAATTAAAAGTTAATCCTTTCAGAAATCTGTGCCGGATTAATAAGTTCAAATGGATTATTCATCTAACAAGCATCGATAATCAAATCTAAAACATTGTTCTTAACAGGATCATGCAATAATTAGGGAATCAAACAGCACTAAATCTCATGTAGCGCTGCAATTTGGTGCATGCTGTAAGACTTAATCACGTCAGTGAAACTGTTTGATCATTCGTACATCAACTTGCACATGAAAGGTCACTTTAAGCTAAAATGTTCAGTCCGTTTGAGTTAATAGTATTTTGGGAACCTTTTGGTATGATCAAAGAAAAAAATCAAAGTTGCAGAATTTCAAAATTAATATGAGGCATGTCGTGGGAAAACCTTGTTTAATGCATGTGCGTAAAGTGTGGTCCCGGATTAGCCTGTGCAGTCCGCACACGCTATTCCGGGGCGGCACTTTGCGCTTTTATGGTATTTTTTGTTTCAAAAGGAAGTCTCTTCTAAACATAAATCCATTGTATGCAGAAAATGCCGTCCCAGATTAGCCTGTGCAGGTTTTCTTACAATACGCCACATTTATATTATAAATATAGGAAAAATACACAACAGTTTTAAAGTGATGTTTTCTTATTTACTTTTCTAGTTCTGCTTCGTCATTGGCCATCGGATTTTAGTAGTATGCAGTTTTAATAACTGTTGAGGGTGCCGTGATAAACATTGTTTGATATTGTCCCCAATAATACAACCGTTTGCAAGTTTTTGAATTGCTTAATAACGTTTAGAGCCACTGTATTAAGGAACAAAAGCAAAGTTATTTACCAACTTTTCAATAAAATTTTATTGTTGGTTGAAGATTTTATGTGCAAGTCTTTGGGATAGCCTGTTCTATAGAGGTATGACAGAATTATCAATATGTGTGTATTTTGTGTCAAATTGAATATTGATGTCCATTGAGCTTGGCTCTAGAAATTTTCATATTTTAAATGTTATTGTTACGTTGATATATAGGTATATTTGCTAAGTTTTAGCATTTCTACATTTGTGAATGATGTATGTAAATAGCTTAAACCCTCAGTGACTAGCAGTTTTGATGAAATAATGCATGGATTTTGGGGGCATGCTGATGATAACGTGCAGTTGTCAGGATGTTTGAATCTCGTCACATTTACATTTCATTAAGTACTGTTCAGCAAATCCCATAAATAAAAAATAAGCTAAATCTATATTTGATTTGTCAGTCGGTGGTTTAAATTTTTTGGAAACCTTTCAAATAATAACAAATTGCACATTTTGATTACATCAAAAACAATTTAAATTTAATAAAAATAAGGTATTGTACATAAGCATGTTGGCAATAATTTGTTGACAAATTATTTTATTATATAAACAATGGTTATCACTGACACTTTCGAGGAGTGTGAAAACATATAGTAGTAGTAAAATTGATTTGAATGAAATGTACTTGATGTACCATTATGTGTTTGGGCTCCATTAAAGAGGGTGATTTTGTGAGTTGAAACCATGTATCAAAAAAAAAAGTTTGTCTTGAAATATATTTTGTCTTTACAGTTCCATGAATATGTTGTTGTTGCTCAAAAATACGTTCGATAAAAAATTATCTTATTATAATATGTTACTATATTTATGAAAAATACAATTGATATGCCCCTTTAACATACTGTTTGCACAAAGTTAATGCAGAAACAAATTATTGAACATTATTATCCCTCAGAAACATCGTGAAAGTTTTTGTCAAAACACTGTTGCATAGCGATATTGATGTATCTTTCATGAAATGTGCAGTTGTCAATTATTTCGGCCTAAATGAACCAGTTTGAGACATTATTATTCCAAATTGTATGGGTGGTTTAAAGATCTTTTTGCGGTTCCACAATGTAAACTGAATGACATGTCTAACTTCTTTCATTCACATTTTCTTTGGGATTATTTGTGCATTAGGTATTTAGTAGATAAGATAATATTTGGCTATGATTTTTACAGGTAATTAAGATGTGTAACAGCACTGAATATGTATATAAATCAAGAACTCCAAGACCGAAGTAATGATGTTAATTTATTTTTTCAACTTCATTTGAAATGCATAATCTTGATCGCAGTTTATAATTCAAATTTAAATAAAGTTGATGGTTCCTTTAAGATGAATAATACATATTTTAGCCTCACTGATTTGAAAGCACGTAATCTACGATGCCACCTAGGCGTTCTCAATAGTGTCTGTAATATGCATAAGACCGCTGCAGTTATGTTAAATTCTGAATGAATTAAAATTATGGTATACAGCGCTGTATAATGGAGCATCCAAAAACACTATTTTGCTGTGTTTCATAACTCCTTTAGCAGATCAGACCTTGTAACGAACAAATATTCTATTGAAGCATTCCCATATTAATTGACTTCAGTCCAATCCAAATTAATTGTGTCGCATGTTAAGTATATAAATATTAGGTATAATATGGTGTCATTTGAAAAAAGAGATCACTGGTGGTCCTACTGAGGTCTCAAACTCATTGCATTATGAATGTATGAAAACTGTTTTGGTTATTTCTACATTCTAACATGATACTCGCTAATTTTTCTATAGACAAAGAACAAATTTATCGCTGTTAAACTGCCTATAAACAATGCAAAAAGAAGTTCCGATTCTGAGCGGAGCATAGTAAAAAGTAGTCCCAATTACAATTGCAAAATTATATGTTAAATCATGTTAGAATCAAAATGATATGTGCATAATTGTTGTTTATTGCACAATAAACAATTCTCTGTCGATCTGATGCATGGCTATTAAACAACTCAGGCTAATGCCCTCGTGGTTTAATTCCTACGCATCAGAACTCCAAATCGTTGTTTATTGGCCGATAAACAATGATAAATCTAAAATTATTTCTTTAATTTTGTGTTAGCAAACAAAGTAAGCAAAAGAAAGAAACTTTTCCACTGTACCACAAAAAAGTTTTATATATTTTAGTGCACTGTTCGACAAATAACAGTCTGTTGATTTTCATTTTGTTTCTTTAAGGGTTGTCTTATTAGAATGAAAAAACAACAACAACAATCAGAAAATATATTTTATAACTTCATAAAAAAAAGTTTCCAACGCAAAATTTCAGTATGAGTTTATGATACTGATAGTCATTGCATTCATACAAAATAATACAAATTGCATTATGATATACCTTGCAGTATCTTCAAGTCATAAATAATTTAATATTTCCACTACATGTTTGTCAGTTTAATTTTTGAAATATGTATCATAAAATGTTGACAAAATGTGTCAAAAGAAAGAAAGTATTGAGTCTTACCTCCGTTCCAGTTGAAATTTCAAGCAGTTGTGATTTAAAATTCCCATTGTTGGAATTTAATATAAAAACACTAATAGGTCAATTTAAATAAATTATTTAAGATAACTGATTCTGGGTTAGTTACTGTTGTATACACAACTGTTACATTGATACTACATTTCTTGCAAGGTCTCCATAAATATCGTGCTTGTTAGCAACTACTCCGACCACCACAATTAGTGTGTCCGTAAATTCTTAACCGCTTCTTTAATCCTTTAATTAATCATCATGTTTCATTCACTTTAGATTAGAAATTTAAACATCATCCACGATTGATCAAACAGCATGTTAAATGTGACCAGTTTTTAGTACTCCATTGCCCAGATTGTCAATAATCGGTTATGTTATCCAAATATACCCACTACATGGCCGTTCCTGTTGATAAAACTTCCAACTGTTATTTTAATCTGTTCATGTAACGTAATGTGATCATGAATTATGTAATGCATAATTATTTTAATTCCCATTATGTACCAAAGTTTGCCTAACATTGATGTAACTTTGTAATAGTGTTAAAGGTCAAAAATTGAATTTGCTGATGAAAATTGTGCCATTAAATGCCTGTTTCGCCTACAGAGGCTATGTCAGAAAGGTTAAGATTTAAATGATAAGATTTGAATATTTAGTAGCAACTTGAAATGGTTATTCGTAAGTGAACACACTGAATTGAAATTGTTATGGATAACTACAATGATTAAGAAAAGCTAATAATTTAGGGTCCCATACTAATGCCTGCATGATTCATAACATTTCTTTTAGGACTTGGAAAACATTAATAACCTCCATATTACGATTAATGGTCCCATATTGATGCCTATATGAGTTATTATGATGATGATTTGTTTTAGGAAAATGTAATGTTTTGGCAATTGGAAAACATAAACATAAAAATCCATAAAATTAAAAATTAACTTAAAATAATAAATCATAATTTAATGCTTGAAATATAATAATAACAATGTTATTATGCATTACATTGCAAATGCAAAGTGGCTATATGGAATTATTTTTTATTTATTTTGCACCTTATGTTGTAATCGTTCCTGTGTAATACTTAATATGTGACGGTGGTCATTTATATATTTTTTTCGCCAATATAAAGCTATTATGAAGATATTGTCGGAATAGAAATAAACATAAGAACACTGTATGTAGTCCACATTTATGTATTTATTAATTACATGCATTTCGCATCCATATAGATATATACAAATGCTGCCGTCTCAATTGATTATTACTAAGGAATGATTGTTCAGGCTGTCAAAATATTGTAGAAACGATTGTCAGAGGTGGCAAAATAATGTAGGAACGAGTGTACAGGGTGTCATAATTATGTAGTAACCAATGTCTACCTATGTCGAAAATAGCGTAGGAACAAATGTCCATAGGAACCCATGTCCATGATGTGGTCATAATTTATGTACATCACAAGAATGCATTTTAAAAAATAAAAAATCTATAATATAAATAAATATTGATAATGGTACTTATAGAGAAGAGGTCAAAATGTATACTTTACCAATAGACATTCTAGAGATGCATAGATTTTTTGTGTGTGGATAAATGATAGATCGATAGATAGAAAATACAAATTGTTCCATAAGGATGTCCATATAAACATTTGAGGTGTGTCGTGGGAAATCCGGGCTTAATGCATGTGCGTAAAGTTTCATTCCGGATGAGCCTGCACAGTCCGCACAGGCTAATCTGGGACGACACTTTCCGCTTTTATGGTATTTCAAGGAAGTCTCTTCTGAACATAAATTCCCTGTTACATAATGAGATATTTGATCAAACAAATCATCAAAAATGTTTGTAAAATTTAAAACCCCAATCGCGTACTGACTCACGACTTAGGAGCCATACGAAGAAATGATAGTAGACAGCGCTTTTACCAACTGCTCTGTTCTGCTTTGTAAAACACATGTGTTAACTATGGTTGTACAACATTCAATTCTGACGTCAAAATGTAAACATTAAAAGGGCGAAACAAACATTATCCCAATTATAAATTGACTTTTATCTCAGAAAGCAAAAACTTTTTTTTCCATTATATATGCCTTATTTTAACCATTATTATATGCTACTGTTAATATCTTAATTTTAGATTTAAAAAAAAAATTACCTCCATGAGGCCCTTTTCGTTGACACAGTCTCTTTAAATCCCAGGAGCATTTTGTTTTGGTGACATATAATGCCAAACAGCTAAATGGACTGCCTCTATTGGAGTTCTCAAAGGATTTATTATCTATTTAAAAAGCGATTTGACTTAAAACCCTTTCAACTCCATTACACATCAGTGGTTTCACAAAAGTGGTTATGTAATGGCGGCATAGTGTGGCCATTCCATTTAAATTTTAAATTTTGATCTTCCTGATGTGATTTCTCTTAGTTAGTCATGGTTTGAGCATAAATTAATCTTTATTGTTTTGTTTGGTAGCGTTGTCATCCTTTTTTCTTAAAAGTTTATCATAGGAACAGTGACGTGGCTTAAAAATTAGGCATAATGCAGCAAACGCACCAACAATTTCTTGAAATGTAACCAACAAATAAAAATAATTGAGGCGCGTTGTGGGAAAACGGGGCTTAATGCATGTGCATAAAGTGTCGTCCCGGATCAGCTGTGCAGTCCGCACAGGCTGATCCAGGACGGCACTTTCCGCCTTAAGTGGATTTATGGTTAGAAGAGACTTCCTTGAATCAGTAAATACCATAAAAGCGGAAAGTGTTGTTCCGGATTAGCCTGTGCAGACTGCACAGGCTAATCTGGGACGACACTTTACGCACATGCATTAAGGCCGGTTTTCCCACGACATGCCTCAATCTAATTTGTGATTGTAAGGGTAAAATGCAAGGGGGAGAGCTAATTGCATAGGGTAAGTCCCTGTAACAAACATGATTTATTTTCTCAGTTTCTCAAAAGTTATTTTTTCCAACTTTGTCGAAGTTAATTTTCAACATTGTCAAAAAGATTTTCAAATTTTCTTCAAAGTTTTTTTGCAGATATATAAAAAGTTTTTTGGGCAAATTTGTTTTTAAAAAATTGTCAATTTAATATAATGTAGCAAACAGCTACTGTCAAACTGGATTGAAATTTCCTGTGTGTGTAATAAATAGATTTTTCAGTTCCAGCTAAGTATTTCACATAATACTGATCGAGTGTACTTTCTACTAATACAGGTATTTTAACTGAAGTATGTCTTGAAATCTGCCATGTTGCTATTTAGGAAAATACTTTAAAGATAAAATGACAATATATCAAACAGATTCGAATACCCTTGGTTCAACCACTGTAGAATCCTTGAAGGTTGGTATACCGCATGTACATAGCAATCGTCTGAAAGACTACAGTTTACTGATCGTTAAAAGTGGTAGATAGAATACTCAAAGAAGATCCTTACCTTTTCAAGTTTTACAAGAGTCAACAAAGTCCAGTTGAGTTATTAGACATTGTAAAGACTCATTTTTGACAAGTTATCCATCAAAACCGAAAATGTGTCCGTGTTAATGCCAGTCATGATGAAGTCATTATGAAGCAGTTTATTGTCTAACAATATATCACATTCACTCTGTTATTTTGTTTTTGGAATTTTCAAATGTTAAATCCCATGTTTTAATAAAGACAGAATTCCCATGTCGTAATAAAGACAGCAGATACACAGATGTCAATCTTTTTAACAAACTAGATACAATGTGTGGTAGTATTTACCCAAAAGATTTCATATGATCTATAACAGTACTGATATTGCAGATAAAAGCTTGACAATTATTGACTTTTGAACACAAATGACACTATACACTCATTTTGTCAACTAATGGTAGCGGGTGCCTTTTGTGTAGTATAGTATTTCAGGGTATATCTCTATCTTCTATAGATCTTAAGTGCTATTTGATTAAATGACGAAAGTTGTGTGTTAGGACGGAAGACAGGAAAGAGCATACTTTAATTTCTGGTCTATAAAATTTGGCAAAGTCATTATTATTGTTATCTATATCAACAATCAATTGGTTATCAAATAATTACAGGAGAAAATAAATCTGCACGTATGTGAAAAAAGTAAATATTTTCAAATAATTTTCACCTGAGGACATTAAGAGCTCACGCTTAAGAAAAATGTGTTGATTCATTGATCAGATTCAACTGTTAAACCCATGCCTATAAACAAAATAATAACATTGGGGATACATACAAGGGTTGTCCCAAACTGTCGTAGACAATAGCTACAGATAAAGATTCAATAATAATAATACAATAAAATTTGGACGGTTTAATGATTAGACAACATTAAGATTGTCTGTGAAATTTGAAAAAAATACATTTTAATCAATAACAGAGAAAAAACATTGAATGATATCACTAAATTACAACGGGCACACATCAGCGTCATTTCACTCTTGTTAAAAGTCCAGAACGCAACATTTTTTCAAAGTACTTGCCGTGTTGATGAATAAATTTCTGGTGGCGTGACACCCATTTATTGTACGCATAATGGAACCTCGTCATGAAGAAGGTGATGTACCACCAATTATCTGAACCCGACAACCATTTACCAAATGTGCAATCGCCGATCGTCGTCTACCACCGCCTGTAATTTTTTTCACTAAGACGTCATTAGTTGCCTTTGGTCTTCAGCGTTTAAGCTTTTGGTCGTCATTTTCAACTTGATGCAGAATTCAATAATGTTCTTGTGTGTCGCCAATTCTTCTGACTTCACTATTCTGCATTTCTTGACAATCAAGTGCTTCCGTAAAAACTGTGCAAGATGTTTTGAAACACACGTTTGCGAAATGCGCTTTTGTAAAATAATGTCGTAAACAATGATATAAACGTATGTGTTGTTTTTTTTGCGCTCTTTCAGTTACTCGCAAAATTAATTGACTGAACATTTAAGTAAAACTGAATTTCATGAAATAATTCTAGCAGGCGCGGGTCCATCCCAGCGGCGCTGAATAATCATCTCATATTTAATAATGAATAAAATTATGTTTTCAGACTTATAGTCAAAATGCCAAAATATTTAATAATATTGCAGTATTTTTTTTTAACAATAACGCATCCAATAACAGAGCTATGCTATTTGTCCATGATATTTTGGGATAGCCCTCATATTCACTTGGAATATCAAAATAAATATCTGATCGCTTAAATGATCGAAGCAAAAATCTGTTTGCTTTACCTTTGAAATAAACATCTCTCTTTCTCTATCTCCCAACAATAATTTGAGGCGCGTCGTGAGAAAACCGGACTTAATGCATGTGCGTAAAGTGTTGTCCCAGATTAGCCTGTGCAGGCTAATCCAGGACGGCACTTTACGCCTACAGTGGACTGCACAGGCTAATCCGGGACGACACTTTAAGCCCAGTTTCCCACTACACTTTCTTTTAAAAGTTCCTAGATCCAGGTGATGATTCAGGACACCTCCAAAATCTAATCATTTGTTTGTTGGCCCATTTGCATCTTTCTCAGAAACTTTCATAGTTTTATAGGTTCATAACTTTCTTTTTAACTTTTTGCGTAAAATTGCTAAAGCCTCAGTCACATATTCCCGACAGCGTCTCGAATCAAATATGTCAAAAGTCAGAACAATATTCTGAGATTCGGGCTCAACATTCAATTTTTGATCAGAAGATCGAAAATGTCCCGACAGTGTCTCGACAGAGTCCCGAGAGCGTCACGATTCTTCCGAATGCCATCCGACATAGTACCGACAGCGTCCTAACAACATCCTGACATTCCCGACTTTTATTATTTATATCATAGTGCTGTTGGGACGCTGTGAGGATTCATAATTGGGAATTATTCATGAAGGACCAGTCAAAATACTGTCCATGAGTGACAAACACACACACACACATGCACAACACACGCGCTGTACACTAGATGGGATATATGTATATATAATTTTTTAACCAATATCATTCCCGTTTCACCGGATATTGTCCCTACATCGTCCAGATACCATACCGAATTGTTGCGGTACATCTGAATCTATCCCGACAGAGTCCCGACTATACACATTCGGCCGAGACTCCCGAATGTTAAGGAACAACACTAACTGTCGGGAGTGCTTGGCCGATCATGCCAATTGTGTCCCGATGATTCCCGATTCCCAGGCAGCGTCCCAAAAGCATTCAGACAACTGCTGACAGGGTCCCGATAGTCCCGAAATTTTTTTATTTGTATCGTAGCGCTGTCGGGATGCAGTCAGGAGCCATAATGGGGAATGTGTGACTGAAGCTTAACAGACGAACAAACCAACGGTAACAAAAGCATAACATCCTTGGCGGATGTTTTGGGAAGTCACAGGCTTTGAAAGCCCTATCAGGGATAAATTTGGAATCACATACTCGCAAAATGCGACTAAGACATAGAAAATGCAAGTTATTTTTGTCCAAGCTTGCACAATGTACGTAAACAATGGGCATAAAATTGCTAAAATTCATTAAATGTCCTTGGTCAATTGTAAATCTAGCTTGTGTTGTGTTTTGGAGGAAGGAAATACATTGTTGTTTATGGAAAGTTAGACAAATAAAATAAAACGTTGGTATAGTCATATTTTTGGGTACTTAATATATTATTAATTCCACCAGTCCTGACATAATTATGTCATTTTGCGAGTTGACACAAAAGTTACTCACAAAATATTACTAGTATGTTTTATAGGCATTTTCTAACCTGCCTATTTAGAAAATAAAATATATTTTATTTTCAGTTTGTGCGTTTCTATGGTATCCTGCTGCCCACGTTCTGCGTGGCCGTCTTGTTGATGTCTCTGGTTCACCAGTTGAGAACAGTCGCTGCAGGTTGGTGGTAATATGTTTAGAATCCCGCAGAGTTATTGGTGAGGTAGCAGTTGTTGTAGAGGCTTTGATCAGAAAAAAATTTGTAAACATAGACACGCATGCGCAATTCTATTACCTACATTTTAAAGTTTACACTTAAACATGCCTTTTAGTGTCTGAAGGCCAATACTTTTCAACCTTGAATAAATGACTTCTTCTCCTGTACCGTCCCCATTTCAAGCCCCAATCCCCAAGTCAAAGGAAGGTACTTTACCAAGCAATAAATAACTTCTTGTACCGTCCCCATTTCAGGCCCCAAACCCCAAGTCAAAGGACAGTTACTTTACCAATCAATAAATAAAACCTCTCACGTACCGTCCACATTTCAGGGGGTCAGTGTCCGAGCCTGCTGAACTCCATCTGGCAGGTGAAGCCGTACTTTGTGGTGCCATTCGCCTTGCTCATACAGTTTGTACTGCAGTAAGTAGGAACCCCTTATAGTGATATCACAGGGCTCTATATTAACTTTTAAATCCACCTGATCTGTTGGAGAAGTTACTGTAAATATTGCAATGAATAAAAACAAAAATGGTGTAAGTTACAAGGAATACTTTTTAGAATTTATTTTGTTTGTTGGTTACAGTTGGTCAGTCCTCTCCACAAGACGTTTCTACATTGGCATCTATGTCATTGTTCTCAATGAAAAATATTTATGTTATAAATATCAAAGCATTCTTACATCGATGCCTGTTTCTTAGAACATAATGCATGTATGTACTGTAATATTGATAATTGAATCCACTCTGACAACTGTGATCATAAATGTTATTTCGTTTCCAATTTCATAGTGATTTATCAATTTACAGAAGAACTCTAAATCTTTAGCAAATATTAATTTCATGAAGATGGCATAAGACCGTCATAGGTGTGAATCTAAGTTCAACAGCTGTCTGCTCATTATTGAGGGGCAAACTTGAAGATCTCTCTGCCTTCAAAAATCAAAACACTCAAATTAAATGTGAACCAGTAATGACGCCCGATTGATTTTGATAACCTATTGGTTACTGATCAATCCTATTGACAGTATGGTAAGTTTTAATCAAAGACACCAGGGCTGGTATACACAATGCTTCTAAGGGAAATCTTATTTTAAGTTGTAGGTGAAAAGTTCAAATGAGGGGCGTCGTGAGAAAACCGGTGTTAATGCATGTGCGTAAAGTGTCGTCTCGGATTAGCCTGTGCAATTCGCACAGGCTAATCCGGGACTACACTTACCGCTTTTATGGTATTTTCTGTTTCAAGAAAGTCTCTTCCAAACATTCATTCACTGTAGGCGGAAAGTGCTGTCCCGGATTAACCTGTGCAGACTGCACAGGCTGATCTGGGACGACACTACGCACATGCATTAAGCCAGGTTTTCCCACGACGCGCCTCAAATCAATTGTGGTTCACAAAGGGATAGAAAATGAAGCATTCAAGCAATATTAATTTCATGTAAAAAGACCGATACATAGAAAGCCACAGACTTAAGGAATTTTTTGAATTTAAGAAATTTAATTTTTGGAACCCCTAAAATAAAGTATTGGGAATTAAAAGCTATTGTGGGTGATTGATAAGGTGAAGTCCCTAAATCTGTGATTTATAAGGGCCCCAAATATCAATTCAGTTTTATTTATTTGTCAGTTTTTGCTGTTTGTGTAACACAAATTTCAATGCATATCTCTTTTATTCTGACATTTTCCTGATGTAAATCTTTTACAGATTAAAATGAATGAAATATACCCCCACATGGTGAAGTAGAGATTTGCAACTAATCCGCATATGACTTGTTTAAAGACTTGCTGTGTCGTGCATGCACACATATTTTTAAAGAAATTGCATAATTGTCATTGGCAGCTTGATAGGTGAATGATTCGAAAGCCTGAGAGTTCATGATGATAAAGCCTGTGATGTTGTGATTCTAAAGCCTGTGCGTTCATGATTCTATAGCACATGAAAATATAGTGAATTATTTTAAAGCATGAGAGTTCATGATTCTAAAGTATGAGAGTTCTATAGCCTGAGAGTTCATGATGCTAAAGCCTGAAAATTCATGATTCTAAAGCGTGAAAGTTAATTATTCTAAAGCTGGAGTGTTCTTGACAGTTAAGCGAGTGTAGTACAAAAGCCCCTTGCCCAAAAACCCCTTGGTCTAAAAATGCACACATTGACATAAGCCCCTTGGTATATTTGACACAGTGGACATAAGCCCCTTGGTAGATTTAACAAGGTGGACAAAAAAAGAACAGGCAAGCTATTCTACTCGCCCGGCGTCGGCGTCCGAGCTAGGTTAAAGTTTTTCGGTAAGCTAGTTTCTCAGGAATGGCTTGAGGGATTTCATTCAAACTTAAAACTTTTATTCCCCACATTAACATGAACCTATAGGCCAAGTTTGGTAACTCTAGTTTGAAATTTGTCAAAATTATGGGCCTTTTTACATAAGCTAAATGGACAGGTTAAAGTTTTTTCGGTAAACTGGTTTCTCAGGAATGGCATAAGGGATTTCATTCAAACTTATACACTTATTCCCTATATTAACATGAACTCATAGGCCAATTTTGATAACTCTAGTTTGAAATTTGTCAAAATTATGGGCCTTTTTACACTTAGAAATTTTACATATAAGCTATATGGACAGGTTCAAGTTTCTCAACTTTTCGTTTCCTTTCTCTAACTCGAGAATGGATTAAGCTATTGTAATGAAACTGCAAACATAGATACCTTGTAGCGAGACCTCGCTAGGGATTGCATATGGGGTGGGGTCAAGGTCACTGTTACTAAAAATAGAAAAACGGTTTCCGCTCAATAACTTGAGAACAAATTGAGATATTTTAATAAAACTTTATGCATAGATACCTTATATCAAGACCTCACATGGGATTGCATATGGGGTGGGTGGGATCAAGGTCAAGGTGACTGTTACTATAAATAGAAAAACGGTTTCCGCTCAATAACTTGAGAACGCATTGAGATATTTTAATGAAACTTAATACTTAGATACCTTATATCAAGACCTCGATTGGAATTGCATATGGGGTGGGTGGGGTCAAGGTCACTGTTACTAAAAATAGAAAAACAGTTTCCGCTCAATAACTTGAGAACGCATTGAGATATTTTTATGAAACTTTATACATACATACCTTATATCGAGACCTCGCTTGGGATTGCATATAGGGTCAAGGTCACTGTTACTAAAATAGAAAAACGGTTTTCTGCTCAATAACTTGAGAATGCATTGAGATATTTTAATGAAACTGTATACATACATACCTTATATCGAGACCTCGCTTGGAATTGCATATGGGGTGGGTGGGGTTAAGGTCACTTTTACTAAAAAATTTACTGATGTGCTGACTTTAATGCATTTCGTTAGAAAAATTAGGTTTTTCGTGGAATTTCCATATTTCTTGTTTTAGAAAAAAAAGCCAGTAACTCGGACAAGCACAAAACAAGTCGAGCGCGCTGTCTTCCGACAGCTCTTGATCACAACCTGATAGCTTTTATTAATTGCATTTAAGTACAGCTATACTTTAAACAACAATATTTTATTGCATCTGTTTATTTGCAGATGGCCTTAATATTAATAAATAAAAACTATATTTATCAAGGAATACAAGTGATGCAAGCACAACAGTAAAATCAAGGGGCCTTTGTCCACTCTGTCATATCTACCAAGGGGCTTTAGTCCACACTGTTTAATCTACCAAGGGGCTTAATTAATTATGTCCACTCTCTCAAATATAGAGGCTTATGTCCATGTGTGCATTTTTAGACCAATGGGGCTTTTGGGCAAGGGGCTTTCGTCCGAATACCTTGTTAAGCATGAGAGTTTGAGATTCTAAAGCCTGAGAGTTTATGATTCTAAAGCCTGAGAGTTTGTGATTCTAAAGCCTGATAGTTCATGATTCTAAAGCCTGAGAGTTCATGATTCTAAAGCCTGAGAGTTCATGATTCTAAAGTAAAGAGTTTATTATTCTAAAGCCTGAGAGTTTGTGATTCTAAAGCCAAGAGTTTATGATTCTAAAGCCTGAGAGTTCATGATTCTAAAGCCAAGAGTTTATTATTCTAAAGCCTGAGAGTTTGGGATTCTAAAGCCTGAGAGATTATGATTCTAAAGCCTGAGAGTTCATGATTCTTAAGCCTGAGAGTTCATGATTCTAAAGCCTGAGAGTTCATGATTCTAAAGCCGAGAGTTTATGATTAGTAAGCCTGAGAGTTTGGGATTCTAAAGCCTGAGAGTTTATGATTCTAAAGCCTGAGAGTTCATGATTCTAAAGCCAAGAGTTTATGATTCTAAAGCCTGAGAGTTCATAATTCTAAAGCCAAGAGTGTATGATTAGTAAGCCTGAGTGTTCATGATTCTAAAGCCGGAGAGTTCATGATTCTTAAGCCTGGGAGTTCATGATTCTCAAGCCTTGGAGTTCATGATTCTAAAGCCTGAGAGTTCATGATTCTAAAGCCTGAGAGTTCATGATTCTAAAGCCTGAGAGTTCATGATTTTAAAGCCTGAGAGTTTGAGATTCTAAAGCCTGAGAGTTTATGATTCTAAAGCCTGAGAGTTCATGATTCTAAAGCCAAGAGTTTATGATTCTAAAGCCTGAGAGTTCATGATTCGAAAGCCTGAGAGTTCATGATTCGAAAGCCAAGAGCTTATGATTAGTAAGCCTGAGAGTTCATGATTCTAAAGCCTGAGAGTTTGTGATTCTAAAGCCTGAGAGCTCATGATTCTAAAGCCTGAGGGTTTGTAATTATAAAGCTTGAGAATTGGTGGTTCTAAAAAGCCTGACAGTTTGTGATTCCAAAGCCTGAGAGTTCATGATTCTAAAGCCTGAGAGTTTGTGATTCTAAAGCCTGAGAGTTTGTGATTCTAAAACCTGAAAGTTTGTTGTTTCTAAAACCTGAGAGTTCGTGATTCTAAAGCCTAAGAGTTTGTGATTCTAAAGCTTGAGAATTCATGATTCTAAAGCCTAAAAGTTTGTGATTCTAAAGCCTGAGAGTTCATGATTCTAAAGCCTAACAGTTTGTGATTCAAAAGCTTGAGTATTCATGATTCTTAAGTCTAAAAGTTTGTGATTCTAAAGCCTGAGAGTTCATGATTCTAAAGGCTTACAGTTTGTGATTCTAAAGCTTGAGAATTCATGGTTCAAAAGCCTGACAGTTTGTGATTCTAAAGCTTGAGAATTCATTATTCTAAAGCCTAAAAGTTTGTGATTCTAAAGCCTGAGAGTTCATGATTCTAAAGCCTAACAGTTTGTGATTCTAAAGCTTGAGTATTCATGATTCTTAAGCCTAAACGTTTGTGATTCTAAAGCCTGAGAGTTCATGATTCTAAAGGCTTACAGTTTGTGATTCTAAAGCTTGAGAATTCATGGTTCAAAAGCCTGACAGTTTGTGATTCTAAAGCTAGGCAGATGAAAATATTGTGAATGATCCCTAGACTCTAGAGTTTATAATTCTAAAGCCTACAGTTCATGATTCTAAAGCCTGAGAGTTCATGATCCTCAAGCCTGATAGTTCATTATTCTAAAGCCTCAGAGTTCATTATTCTAAAGTCTGAGAGTTCATTATTTTAAACTCTGAGTGTTCATTATTCTAAAGCCAGAGTGTTCATTTTACTAAATCCTGAGTGTTGATTGTTCTAAAGCCTACAGTTCATGATTCTAAAGCCTGAGAGTTCATTATTCTAAAGCCTCAGAGTTCATTATTCTAAAGCCTCAGAGTTTGTTATTCTAAAGCCTGAGTGTTTATTATTCTAAAGCCTGAGTTTTCATTTTTAGCTCGACTTTTTGAAGAAAAGGCAAGCTATTCTACTCGCACCGGCTTCAACGTCAGCGTCCGAGCTAGGTTAAAGTTTTTCAGTAAGCTCGTTTCTCAGGAATGGCTTGAGGGATTTCATTCGAACTTAAAACATTTATTCCCCACATTAAAATGAACCTATAGGCCAAGTTTGGTAACTCTAGTTTGAAATTTTTCAAAATTATGGGCCTTTTTACACTCAGAAATTTTACATATAAATATATGGACAGGTTAAAGTTTTTCGGTAAGCTGGTTTCTCAGGAATGGCTTGAGGGATTTCATTCAAACTTAGAACACTCATACCGTATATTAAAAACAGCTCATAGGCCAATAATGTAGTTGATAACTGTAGTTTGAAATTTGACAAAATTATGGGCCTTTTTACACTTAGAAATTTTACATATAAGCTATATGGACAGGTTCAAGTTTTTCGTTAAGCTAGTTTTTCAACGTTTTGTTTCCGCTCTCTAACTCAAGAACGGATTAAGCTATTGTAATGAAACTTCAAACATAGAGACCTTATAGAGAGACCTCGCTTGGGATTGCATAAGGGGTGGGTGGGGTCAAGATCAAGGTCACTGTTACTAAAAATAGAAAAACGATTTCCGCTTAATAACTTGAGAACGTATTGAGATATTTTAATAACTCTTAACACATAGATACCTTATATCAAGACCTCACTTGGGATTGCATATGGGGTGGGTGGAGTCAAGGTCAAGGTCACTGTTACTTAAAATAGAAAAAAGGTTTTCGCTCAATAATTTGACAAAGCATTGAGATATTATAATGAAACTTAATACATGTATACCTTATATCGAGACCGCGCTTTGGATTGCATATGGGGTGGGTCGGGTCAAGGTCACTGTTACTAAAAATAGAAAAACGGTTTCCGCTCCATAAATTGAGAACGCATTGAGATATTTTGATAAAACTTTAAACATACATACCTTATATCGAGTCCTTGCTTGGAATGCATATGGGGTGGGTGGGGTCAAGGTCATGGTCACTGTTACTAAAAATAGACAAACGGTTTCGGCTCAGTTATTTGAGAACGCATTGAGATATTTTAATGAAACTTAATACATACATACCTTATATCGAGACCTCACTTGCGATTGCGTATAGGGTCAAGGTCAAGGTCATTGTTACGAAAATAGAAAAACAGTTTCCACTCAATAACTTGAGAATGCATTGAGATATTTTAATGAAACTTTATACATAGATACCTTATATCGAGACCTTGTTTGGGATTGCATGTGGGGTGGGTGGAGTCAAGGTCAAAAACTAAAAGTAGAAAAATGGTTTCCACTCAATAACTTGAGAATGCATCGAGATATTTTAATAAAAATTAATACATTGATAACTTATATTGAGACCTCACTTGGGATTGCATATGGGGTGGGTGGGGTCAAGGTCAAGTTTGCCATTACTACAAATTTTATTGATGTGCTGACTTCAATGCATTTCGTTCTTAAAATTAGGTTTTCGTGGAATTTCCATGTTTCTTGTTTTAGAAAAAAAATGCCATAACTCTGATAAGCACAAGAAAAGTCGAGCGCGCTGTCCTCCGACAGCTCTTGTTCTAAAGCCTGAGTGTTCATTATTCTAAAGCCATTAACTTATTGAAATATCAGACTAAATTTTAGCATTTCCTCTTGCACCCAAACTACAGTTTGTTCATGCATATATCATATCGGCTAGCAAAAGACACCCAGTAAATCACACTTGTAAAATATTCGTCCACATGTTGCACAAGATCGCTACTAATCCATATTGATGAGTTTATAGACTCTAAATAGCTTGAATGGCCTTGTAGAGACTGCTATAAGTGAGCCGTAAATCCACTTGGTAAGAGTCCTTGAGATGGATACTGAAGTAATTCAGTGTTTGAAGTATTGATAAAACAGTCTAGTGTGTCTTTAAGTGGTTGTTTTAGTAAACAAATCTTTTTTGTATGAAGTGAGATTCGTAATATGGATCAAACATGTCTGTTTTTCGTATCCAGTATTGCTATGCAGTTGACTTGCCTTGAAATTATCACACACAATTCTTTCTGTTTTATCTATGTTTTAAACGTTAGATCTGTCATCATGCACCCACCCATGGGGTATATTTGTGTGTGGATTTTAACAAATTAGTGACAGCATTCTTGACGTGTTAGAATTGTTTATGAAATAAGTAGTTGATTAATGTTAACGGAAATATGAAATTCATTGCTGGTGCTTTTTAAAGGAGGTTATACACTCATATACAAATAATATCCAGTACAAAAAAAGCTAGGTAACATTTATACCCAAGCCATAAACAATTTCATTCTCACATTTTTACATTGTTGCATTATAGATTTAAGAAATAATGTTCATTTTATCTTTTTTTATTGGCCAGTAAACAACGATTTGGAGTTCTGCTGTGTAGAAATTAAACCACAAGGGTGTTAGCCCGAGTTGTTTAATAGCCACGCATCAGAACGACAAAGCGTTGTTTATTGAAAGATAAACAACGATAAGGCGAAAATTATTTTGATTCTGACATGATTTTACAATTATTTATATTTTTGCAATTGTAATTGGAACTACTTTTAACTGTGCTCTGCTCATAATCCTTCATATCAAGATATGAACACTGTCTTGTTCAATATCTTTGTTCAATTTGATACCTGTTGGTCTTTGTTTAGTTTTATTTAAGTGAAAAATATTCTATATAGTATTTTCATTGTTATGTTTTGGTGTTTTGTGTGACATAAAAATGCTCCAGGTTTTTTATGTCAGGTAGTTATTTCTTCCCAACAAACCCAGTTGGGGGGGCGGAATATTATTTTTGCTTTGGATGTCTGTCCCTCTTTCACAGAAGGTTAGTGGTCAGCTGTTCGGGATTACAGCCGAAAACTCCAATACATCTATATATGCTGACTCAGCAATTTTTTAGGTTACACTAGTTAACGAAACATTTGACCCACGTGTGTTATATTTATTCAATATTTTAGTGTTTCCTTCATAATTTTTATGTTGTTGTTTTTTTCCATGAGATGTTTTATCACTGTTGTATGCTTATTTTGAAAAAACAACAACATATTACCAACACTGTTTGTTCTAGACTTCAGCCCATCCAGTCTGCATTGGCTCCACTTGGGATTCCCCCGCCTGATATTGCCGGCCTCAACAAGCAGGGGATTACGTTTAAAGGGGCACAACTCATGTTCTATGTTGTTGCCCTTGCCATCACTACATTCCAAGCTGGAGTTATTCTCCTTATAATACAGTTCAAGAGTCGCCTGTCAGGTCTTATACTTAGGTGGTAAGTATTATTATTTTTACACCACACTGTATTGTTTTGAAAGGGTGCTATTATGTGATAAGTTTAACCTGACCCTAATTAATCTTGGCCCATGATTCGACAGTGTTAGGAAAAACGAGGACATGAATGAAAACATTAGCTCCTGTCATGGGTATACACAATCCAGTGGATACATGGTGGGCTGGTAAACCAAAGGTCCTGGGTTTGAGAACAGCTCAAGTTTGTATGGGTGTTTTTTTAGCTCACCTGAGCACAAAGTGCTAATGGTCAGCTTTTGTGATCGCCTGTTTTCCGTGCGTCCGTCGTCAACTTTTCATTCAAACAACATCTCCTCCTAAACCACTGGGCAGATTTTCACCAAACTTCACAGGAATGATCATTGGGTGACCCTCTTTCAAAGTTGTTCAAATTGTTACGGTCCGCTGCATATGTAGGTCACCAGAACTAAAAATAGATTTAAAAAGTGTCAACTTTAAAAATCTTTTTCTCTAAAACTGCAGGGCCCAGAGGTTTCATATTTGGTATGTAACATCCTATGGTGGTCCTCTACAAAGATTGTTCAAATTATGCCCCTGGGATCAAAACTGGCCACGCCCCGGGGATCAAATGGTTTATGTAGAATATATAGCAAAATGACTTTAACAATCTTCTCTGAAACCACAAGGCCAAGAGGTTACATATTTGGTATGTAACATCCTATAGTGGTCCTCTACAAATATTTTTCAAATTATGCCCCTGGGGTCAAAATTGGCCACGCCCCGGGGGTCACATGTTTTATATAGAATATATAGCAAAATGACTTGAAAAATCTTCTTCTCTGAAACCACAAGGCCCAGAGGTTTCATATTTGGTACGTAACATCCTGCCATGGTCCTCTACAAAGATTTTTAAAATTATGCCCCTGGGGTCAAAACTGGCCACGCCCCAGGGGTCACATGGTTATATAGAACATTTCGCAGAATGACTTTAAAAATCTTCTCCTCTGAAACCGCAAGGCCCAGAGGTTTTATATTTGGTATGTAACATCCTTTAGTGGTGCTTTACAAAGTTTGTTCAAATTATGCTCCTGGGGTCAAAACTGGCCACGCCCTGGGGGTCACATGGTTTATATAGAATATATAGCACAATGTCTTTAAAAATCTTCTCTTCTTAAACCACAAGGCCCAGAGGTTTCATATTTGGCATGTAACATCCTATAGTGGTCCTCTACAAAAATTGTTCAAATGATGCCCCTGGGGTCAAAACGGGCCACGCCCCAGGGGTCACATGGTTTATATAGACTTAAATTGCACAATGTCTTTAAAAATCTTCTTTGAAACCACAAGGCCCACAGGTTTCATATTTGATATGTAACATCCTATAGTGGTCCTCTACAAATGCTGTTCAATTTATGCCCCTAGGGTCAAAACTGGCCACGCCCCAGGGGTCACATGATTTATATAGTCTTAAATAGCAAAATGACTTCAAAAATCTTCTCCTCAGAAACCGCAAGGCCCAGAGGTTTCTTATTTGGTATATAACATTATATAATGGTCCTCTACAAAGATTGTTAAAATTATGTCCCTGGGGTCAAAACTGGCCATGCCCTGGGGGTCAAATGGTTTATATAAGCTTAAATAGCAAAATGTCTTTAAAAATCTTCACCTCTGAAACTGCATGGCCCAGAGGTGTCGTATTTGGTATGTAACATCCTGTAGTGGTCCTCTGCAAAGATTGTTAAAATTATGCCCCATAGGTAAAAACTGACCCACCCCAGGGGTCACATGTTTATATAAACTTATATAGTAAAATGACTTTAAAATTCTTCTCTGAAACCGCAAGGCCTAGAGGTTTCATACCCGGTATTTGGTATGTTAACATCATATAGTAGTCCTCTACAAATATTGTTCAAATTATGACCCTGGGGTCAAAACTGGTCACGCCCTGGGGCACACATGGTTTATATAGACTTAAATAGCAAAATGACTTTTAAAATCTTCTATTGAAACTGCAAGGCCCACATCTTTCCTATATTTGGTACGTAACATTGCATAGTGGTCCTCTCCAAAGATTGTTCAAATTATGCCCCTGGGATCAAATCGGGCCACACCTTGGGGATGCAAATTGCAATTGGGTTACAAGGTCTCAGGTGAGCTTCTTAGGGCCCTCTTGTTAACGTTCAATGACTTCAATATGTCTTGAGTGAACCAGACGATATATATATACATAAACCGATAATTTATGTTGTAATGTGGATGCTAACACAGACTTTTGCTCATTGTTATGCACAAGAAAATGTGTACATAATGTGCAAATGAATTTAAATAAACAGAAATAAAAAAATGGTACTCGTGGGACTCGAACTTACAAGATTAGTAGCTCATCGCTTTAACCACTAGGCTATCAGTTAATGCTGATTTATATTTGTTCTGTACAGGACTCATCCAATATCAGCATCAATCGTACATGATATTTACTATCTAAATTTCTAGGGTTGATCCCCTTCCCGAAGAAGTATATTAAACGCTGCGGTATTGGCACCGTATTTTTTCTGCATTAAATGCGCATTTAATACACTGTTAGTACACATACTGTATTTTTTCTGTACTTTTTCTGCGTTTTTTACAAAAAAGTGTATTAATGCACTAGAAAATACACTTAAAATACACTTCAATGTATTGTTTAAAGATATAGTGTACACCACAACCCCGCTTTACGACCACCTCGATTTTATAAAAAAATTTGTCTATTCAATATTATTTTCATTAAAATTTAAAATTATACAGACGTATGCATGTACTGACTCTGTGATCTGCCGTACCTTGATAATATGACCACCCCGCTATAAAGACCGCTTTTATTAAGACCCCCAAGTGGTCGTATTAGCGGGGATTTACTAAGGAGAAAAAATACACTTTAAATGCACTTAAGTGTATTATTAATGCATAAAAATGCAGAAAAAATACACTTTTTTCTGTAATATGTGTATTTTTTTCTGCATTTTCATGTGTATTTAATGCACATTAAACGCAGAAAAAATACGGTGCCAGTACCGCAGCGTTTAATGCGCATTAAATGCATATTTAATACACTTCTTCGAGAAGGGTCTGGAACTATTGTATCTGTATGGAAATGTTAATCAGATACAATAGTTTCACGCTCAACCCTCGATTTATGCTCGGCAACAGAAATAAATGGAATATTCATCAGTGCCAGGTTAAACCTATCACATAATAACAACTTCTATTTTTGTCCTTATAATATTGGCTATCATCGACAATTGTATGAGGCACTGAGTCTTTACATTCATAAGGTAAATTTTACTTTTTGCTCCTTATTCACCGTTTGATATATATCTCGGCCGAGTTCGAATCTGGATAATGTGGGGTCAAAAACTCGGTCACTAGGTCAATATTGTATCAAATAAAGATGTAATGTTACAACATGGATAATATTTGTGCATTGTACCACAAAAACATATGACATAAATGATTCAGTGCTTTCAATAAGCTTTTAGAGGTTTTTTAGTAGGTACCAGGTTTTGGTGATGCATTAGCTGGTTTTACCCACAGAATACATCTATAAACTGCATGTATAGTTAAGAAATAATTGACGGGTATCTGTTGGTTATTGCGGCAACAATTTCTTCGAATTTCCGGATTTATTTTCAAAACATTAAGCTCCGCCCATAATTTGTTGCAGAATAATCCACAGTTATTTTCCTTCTTTATCTATGGACCACTAGCCGCGTGTCGTGGTAGAATAAAGCTTATATAATAACATTCAGCGTTAAAGATGTATTGTCTTAATGTATCTAGTTGTTGGTTAAGAAAATATTCTAAGTAAATTTACAATGAACATACAATCTGTTAAAGATAAGTTTTTATTGATTTGTCTGTTTATGGAAAATTGAAATGTGTGATTTTTCTACTGCTAGGTAAATTAATATACTTTTCTGCCATTTTTAGCTCACCTGAGCACAAAGTGCTCATGGTGAGCTTTTGTGATCGCCCATTGTCCGTCGTGCATGTGTGTGTGCGTGCGTCCGTGCGTGTGTGTGTGCGTCGTCAACTTTTCATTCAAACAACATCTCCTCCTAAACCGCTTGGCAGATTTTCACCAAACTTCACACGAATGATCCTTGGGTGAACCTCTTTCAAAGTTGTTAAAATCTTTCCGGTCCGCTACATATGTAGCTCACCAGAGCTATTAATAGATTTAAAAGGTGAAAACTTTAAAAATCTTCTCCTATGAAACCGCAAGGCTCAGAGCTTTCATATTTGATATGTGACATCCTCTAGTGGTCCTATACTAAGATTGTTCAAATGATGCCCCTGGGGTCAAAACTTGCCACGCCCCAGGGGTCACATGGTTTATATAGACTTATATAGCAAAATGACTTTAAAAATCTTCTCCTCTGAAACCGCAAGGCCTAGAGGTTTCATATTTGGAACATTGTATAGTGGTCCTCTACAAAGATTGTTCAAATTATGCTCCTGGGGTCAAAACTGACCACACCCCAGGGGTCACATGGTTTATATAGACTTAAATAGCAAAATGACTTTAAAAATCTTCTTCTCTGAAACCGCAAGGCCCAGAGGTTTCATATTTGGTATGTAACATTGTATAGTGGTCTTCTAGAGAGAGTGTTCAAATGATGCCCCTGGGGTCAAAACTGGCTACACCCCGGGGGTCACATGGTTTATACAAACTTAAATAGCCAAATGACTTTAAAAATCTTCTCCTCTGAAACTGCAAGGCCTAGAGGTTTCGTATTCAGTTGGTAACATTGTATAATGGTCCTCTACAAAGATTGTTTAAATGATGTCCCTGGGTTTAAAATTGGCCACACCCCGGGGGTCACATGGTTTATATACATTTAAATAGCAAAATGACTTTAAAAATCTTCTGCTCTGAAACCACAAGGCCCAGAGGTTTTATATTTGGTATGTAACATTGTATAGAGGTCCTCTACAAAGATTGTTCAAATTATGCCCCAGGGGTCAAAACTGGCTATACCCCGGGGCCACATTGTTTATACTGCAGCACTATAATTTCAATCAGCCTCTAACACTCAAAAATCAATACAGCAGACCACATTTCAGCCAGGTGTATACAGTGTGCTATTTTTAGATCTTCAAATTATGCCCCTGGGGTCAAAACTGGCCACGCCCAGGGCGTCATATGATTTATATAAACTTAAATAGCAAAATGTCTTTTAAAATCTTCTCCTGAAACTGCAAGGCCCAGAGGTCTCGAATTTGGTATGTAACATCCTATAGTGGTCATCGTCAAAGATTGTTCAAATTATGCGCAATGGGTCAAAAGTGACCACACCCCAGGGGTCACTTGGTAGCAAAATGACTTTTAAAATCTTCTCTTCTGAAATGGCAAGGCAATTTCCTATATTTGGTATGTAACATTGCATAGTGGTCCTCTCCAAAGATTGTTCAAATTATGCCCTGGGGTCAAATCTGGCTGCACCCCAAATGGTCACATGGTTTATATAGACCTAAATAGCTATATGACTTTAAAACTCTTCACCTGAAACTGCAAGGCCCAGAGGTTTGTTCAAGATTGCTCAAATTATGCCCCTGGGATAAAAATAAGCCGCGCCTCGGGATGCTAATTCCAATTGGGTTACAAAGTCTCAGGTGAGCGTCCTAGGGCCCTCTTGTTTTAGATATACATACTAAACAAACTGACTACATTTGAAGGATCTTTAACTCCTCTATAATTTCAGGTTTCCAAGCAGTCTAGGGGGTGTGCTAGACAAGTTGATGCTCGTGCTAGCTGCGGCTGGTCTAGGGGCTGCCGTGTGTCTAAATGGATCTCTCGGAATATTTGTCTGCTACTTTGTAGCATTTGTTAAGGTAAGCTACAAATGTACTCATTTAATCTGTGCAACTGTTCCTTTTAAAATGTGTATCTAAAAATGGGCTTATTCATGCATTACAGTGTTTTTGTAATGGTTTTTGTGTGTATGTGTGTGTGGGGGGGGGTTAAATAAATTCAAATAGCCTTCATTATGTAACAGTGTTGTGAGGAAGTGACCATGCTATATGTCTTACTTTCTTTAGTGGTTACAATCGGTTTATCTCCCTAATCAAGAAAACCTACCATGCCAATATCCTTACAATTTCATGAGAAAAATATGCAAAAATGGACTTGTGCAAGATAGAGATTTTGTTTTTCATCTCATCTTGATTAAACTTTCACAATTTGATAACAGCCATATTATAAGATCTGACAAGAAACTAGATCAGGCCACAAACCCCAGAGTGTCAGAAAAACAACTGCAATTGGTAGAAAAACTACCCGTAAATTCTCCTTGCACATGTACACAATTTCAGTTGCTGCGACTCTGCTACTTGGCCCGCCAGGTCTCAGACTCGAGCCTCCAGTCTCGCTACAACTTCATGCAGACGCTGTTTATGCTGTGGCTCTGGCTGTTCATGCTCAACGCGCCCCCGCTAGTCGTGTTCGGCACAGCTGTGCAGTGAGTAGACGCAATGGATGCTTATAACAAAAATTTATGTCACTCATCAAAGATGGTATGGTTTATTTGTTTGCAAATGTCTGTTCAGCTGAACTTGATCACACTTGATGAAAATGTTTGTGGGCATAATATTTTGGTCAAGCTTGATAATCAGCCATAGGCAATTAGGAGTTATGGCCCTTGAATTATCTAAAATTGGCCTTTTTAGCTGTGTACGCTCCTTTAGTCTTATTAGATCTTCACCAAACTTTGTGGCTTAATACCAGCATAGATTACAGGCCAAATGGTCTTAGGCACATCATAGTGAAAGTCCTTGAATTATTTCATTTAAATGATTGCTCTGAACCAAGACGGGGCACACCTGTTTTACAAATGGCTTTTGTTGCTCTCTTATTCAGTGTTTTTTTTCGCCTTTTGGGGAAAGGTGGCAGGGCCCTTCAGATTGGGAATTTTATGGAAAAAGGGGAATTGTTTTTGTAGAAAATCATTATTACATGTTAACATTTTTCTTTGTTATAAAACATTAATCAATTGTTTTGCTACAAATGATAACTTAGATTATGCACAAACTTGATTTGATAAAAAAAATTGCTGGGATTGTTTACGAAAATGTGTATATCTTAGTCAATTTTTGTCCGATTTTGGTCAATTTTTTTTCAAAATATAGCTTACATTCTGAGGGGAATTTTAAGGTAAATATAGGGGAAAAATATATACTATTTAAGCAGGGGAATGGGGCCGAATTTCGGCCCCAAATTGGCCCTAAAAAAACACTGTTATTGGAAAACTGTAGAAGTGCACAGTACCAAAATCTTTATGTTTGGGAAAGCTGTACAGTTCTGCTTTGTTAAACGCACAATAAACACCACGCACAACACAATCCACGCCTGTAAACATTGATTTCACATTTATATTGCTAAATTAGTTCTTCAGGTTCAGTTATTATCAAAATAATGTTCACATTATCATTGTGATCTGTAAATAAGCTAATATTTGTCGTTCTGATGCGCGGTTATTGAACAACTCGGTCTAACACACTAATGGTTTAGTTCCTGTGTATCAGAACAACGTTGTTACAAGCCGATAAACAATGATAACTGGAAAATTATTTCTAAGGCATACTGAAACACCTATCATGTACATGTTTCAGGGCGACACACAGTGTGGTTCTGTTTTCTCGAGACCCATCTCTGGTGACGGGGTGTGCAGCTGTCATAGTCTTCCTCACACTTCTGATCTGTGATGCGCCTTTACTTGCGAGGTAAGTACAGATGAACTTCATTACCTCGAACTTGCTTACAGTCGACTCCCGACGCCTCAGACTCGCTTGTCGGATTTTCTCGTTGGCTCAAAGTTTTTTGGGGGGACGATATTTTATTGCTATATATTGATAAAGATTTCTGTCGTCTGGCTCGAATTCCAGAGGTTCGAATTTTCAGATAGCTTGAAATGTCTCAATACTTCTAAACAGTATATATTCAGATATGTCAAACTTCTGATATCTCACAATTATTTAGATCTCCAGGCTACGTTAAATAACAAAGGTCATTTGCACACACAATTTCGTTTTGAGCCCCATACCTAAATAGTCTAACCTTTCTCTCTGCAAATGGCGAGGATACACGATATAGAATATACAGTTAAAGTTTCCATCAATCAGAATGTACACATTCTGAATTCTTCATAATGACATGGTCAGTGTCACACATATGGAATGAAGTTTTCATTCTGGACAAATCTGGTAATATTGCACGATTTCTTAAAACCCAGGGGAAACATTCTCAATGAAGGCTTGATGTTCAGTTGTTATCAGTAAGTGAACATTCTAAGCTTTGGGCTTATATTCACCAAACGTAGACTTATGAATAAAGAATATTCTTAAAACTGATCTGTTCGAAAAAGGCAGTTAATTTCAATTTTACTTGGTACATGTATTCACTAACTCTAATTATAGCATTCTTTATTCAGAATGATTTTCTAATGACATAAGCAATATATAAGTATCAGCATTTTTATTAAAGACATTGGGTGTCCTAGTTTCCCGCCAAAGGAATGTTAATCCCGTGCATGATTTTTACATGTAAAAATCCTGTTATTGTGGTCAGTGAAGTGTTTCAAGTTTGAGGGTCGTCTCACAAATTTATACTAGTATCCAAAATTGAACAAAAAGATTGGTACAGCAAATGGAGAAAAAAAATGGGTAAATTATAAACAAATTGGCATGGTTTTTCAATGCAAATTTACTTATTGGTGGACAAAAACTTACCAAGCGATTTTTAGTTCGTAAATTGTTGAATTTATTATATATTGTAAACTTCTAATAATATGTTTATAGACGGCCCTTAAAATGACTCGTCCATTTGATGACATTTAATATTACCTATAGAAGAACAGTTATTCATGGAAAGCATGAAACATGACAAAATCAACACAGTGTTTTTAACAATAGAGTGACATTTGTCTTTAAGTCTTAGTCTATTTTTAATCTTAAATCAGATAATAAGTTGGTGAATGCAGGCCGTGTACTTCTATAGTTTTGCACATCAAAAGTAATATGTTTGTATGCAGACACTTCTTTCTTGTGAAAAATTATCTCCACTCTCAATTGCAAGTTATCTTGGTTTCTTTGTGGAATAAATGTAAATTGTAAAATTAATAATGGATTGTCAGGGAAGATAATACATTATAACATATTCTATATAAAAATAGTAACTTTCATTATATTGTATGTGCCATATGAAAAATATTTGCTCATAATCACATGTGTATACAGACTCTATAAAAAATATTGGTTCAAAATGATTGAAAAATCGTACTATTAAATAGCGTTAAATAGTGTTTGCATATCCTGAGCTGTAACCAAATGATCATTATTCAATTGAATGACACGCTTAATTCCTAAAACTCATGAAAAGAAGTGGTAAGATGTTTGCAGTGCGTGACAAACCTGATTGCATACGTCTTGCCATGGACGTGATATTATATAAATATCATAAAGACATATGGCAGCGTGTGTGACATTGATATTGTCAACCCAAGGGCAGAATGTCACCCGAGGAGAATGCCGAGTGGTGACATTCTGTTTCGAGGGTTGACAATATCAATGTCACACACGCTGCCATTTGATATTTTATTTTATTATACCGAACAAAATTGAGTAAAACAAGGTAAAGACATAATTCTGCCCATTAAGATTGAAAAATGCCAAAATCTTCTTTCATCTTCAGAAATACTTGCATATTATTTTTCTTCCAGTTAACTTTCAAGAGAATCGCTTGTTTACACATCGAATAGTAATGACGCAACAAGGAAGGCAATCTTTTTATGATGTGGCTTAAAAAAATTGATCAGTTACTTGCCCTTTATGACCTTCAAAATGTCAGCGTAGTCACATGACCTTTCATTTGGTCACTTGTCAAAAAGTTGTTTTTTTGCATAATGGGAATTTATCATTGTAGACAAAAGTGAGGTATAATCATATTTTATATCATCCTCTCAGCCATGTGTTATTTATATAATATACCCGCCACGTGGACCAAAATATACCCCGCGCGTGGGGCTAAAAAAATTGAATAACACGCTTAATTCCTAAAACTCCTAAAACTCATGAAACTTTGACTGTGGTCGCATACGTCTTTTGTCAGAGTCCATTTATCAGAAACTATCAAAGGTATCCATTTGAAACGTCCAATACTAGTTCACTATCAAAAGGGTACTCCATTAAAACAAGGCAGGTAACCCTGTGATTTGTATTTCCATAGTTATCTGCCCTTGTTTGGACTTACAACTTAGCATATTTTGACAATTTTTTGGTAAATATAAATTTTTTCAGTAACTATCAAAGACATTAAATTGAAACTCAAGGTACTTTATAGTGCTGACACCATTCTGCAGACAATAGAAGGTAACTCTTTCAAGGATTTTACTTGAGTTATTGCCCTTTTTTCAACCTTTTTTTTGCTTTAGGTCAAATTTCTCAATATCTATAAGAGGTATTGACTTGAACTTCAAAATACTTCATGACAACAACTTATTCTATACTAAAAAGCCTTGAGTACTATCAAATATGAGAAAGTTGAGCGTCCAGCTCTTGTTTTATATAAAATAAATAGAAAGAAATTCGGAAATTAGTTTCCACTTCAACTTAACGTAAACTTTGACTTAAGCGAGTACGAGATAACAAGTTCATCTGTACGATCTTTTCTATTTTAGGCCCAGTCTGCGTGCAGTGTCCTACGTGGTTCATGCACTCGTCGTCCTGATGCTGGTATTTGCCATGGTGACGCTGTATCGGGTCACTTACGTTGTGGTGGCCTCCCTTGGTCTTCTGGCCATCACCCAGTTATGCGGCTCACTCACAACTAGATTGGCACCAAGGCCGAAAACTGAGTAGCATACGAAGTCTATACTATCACCTCAGCTGAAAAACTGACAAGTCACCGAGAAACTTTGTTGGAAATGAGAATTGTGCGATAAAGCATATTTCATGTTGTCACTTTCAATTATGTATTAATTAATGGTGCAGATTCACCCAGTGGATATAACTCCGAGGTTGCTGGTTTAGTCTAGATCTTGTTACAGTGTGTTATTGTACTGTTCTTTGCTGTCTTGTTTATTTTTGTATTTAACAACCTAAGGTTCCATACGTGTTTTTACATGTATATATGAATGTGTATGTTTAGAACTCACAAATACCAGTAATGATTGTAAAGCCATGTTACCTTTTGTATTGCATTTGCACGGCTTTTCTGACTCCAAGTCTCCACATACTGTAAGAATGTATGTATATGTGGCGTGATGTGCATTAAGCCCAGTTTTCCCACGACACAACTCATGTTTCGTTATGTCAAAGTCTCCATGAGTTCATAAGTGACTTCGAGATTTTTGAAGTTCGACATATCCGAATATAGACCTTTTAAAAGTTTTGAGTCTGAATGTTCAGTGCATCGCAATTTGACATTGCCATCCTGTATTCATATACTGAACTGTAAACCAGCTGTCAATCATTCAATTAAAGTTAACACATACACATTTAAATATAATAAAGGAGGTGTTGAAATGTTTGCATTTATTGTGTGACAAACTTGTCGTGACTTGATACATATGGTCATAGGCGTCAACATTTCAAGATATAGATAGAAATAATAGCAAACATTCTAGTTGGGACAGAAAGCCACTTCAGCATAACCGAAAATTCAAGTTAAAACTTTCAGATAACTATATTCATTTGATATCAATTAAGAATGAAGAAAGTCTGCAATTATTGTTCCACTTTGACATATGCAGCTTAAGCCAGTTCGAGATAACAAAGTTGAGATGTAGGTATCAAGATATAATGCATTTCATTTATGTAGGTATCAAGTTGAGATGTAGGTATCAAGTTGAGATGTAGGTATCAAGTTGAGATAAAGGTATCAAAGTTGAGCTGTAGGTATCAAGATATAATGCATTTCATTCATTCATAATTATTCATATGAAATTGTCAGTGAGATCTTTGTTAACTATTGGCAATTGAACTCTTATTAAACATTAATAAACATTATTGTCTTGCTTTCTTAATTATATGTCACAGTCCTCTTAAAAAATCAATTCTTATTCATACATACAATTCTTATTTTTAGCTGACTTTTCGAAGAAAAGGCAAGCTATTCTACTCGCCCCGGCGTCGCCGTCGGCGTTCAAGCTAGGTTAATATTTTTCGGTAAGCTAGTGTCTCAGGAAGGGCTTGAGTGATTTCATTTAAACTTAGAACATGTATTCCCCTTGTTAAAATGAACCTATAGGCCAAGTTTGGTAACACTAGTTTGAAATTTTGCAAAATTATGGGCCTTTTTTACCCTTTGAAATTTTATATATAAGTTATATGGACAGGTTAAAGTTTTTCTGTACGCTAGTTTCTCAGGAATAACTTGAGGGATTTCATTCAAACTTAGAACACTTATTCCCTATATTAAAATGAACTCATAGGCCAATTTTGATAACTCTAGTTTGAAATTTGTCAAAATTATGGGCCGTTTAACACTTAGAAATTTTACATATAAGCTACTGTGGATTCATTTAATTTCGTTGACATGAAATTTCGTGGATCCGTAAAATCGGACATATTCGTTGGATCTTAAATTCATGGATTTTGATTTTTTGTCAAAAACCTATAAAAAATCTATGTGCTTTTTGTTTATTCTAACAACCCTTGACAACAACGTCAATTACCCGCATTGTCCATCTCTTATCGTCTCAATCTCGCGATAATGTGGTCCCTAGTGTAACAACACCATACCAATTAGCGGGATTAAACATAGGTGCAATATACCAGTATCGCAATAAACAGTGCAATTATAGTGGTACCCATAGTGTTTTGTATAATTGTAATAAAACAGTGGGTCCTATTAATGGCAGTTTGACACGAAGCCAGTTAAGCGCATGACAATTAACATGTGACAAACTGCGAATATCGATACGTGCATGACAATTGAGCAATCTGTAGCTTTCAATTATTCTGTCAGTATTATCTGTTCTTTCAAGAAGGAAACATCATACAATTATTTATTTTTTTCAAACATAGTAAAGTATAATTTAACATCAAGTCAGTATTCACAGTAAATAATTATCAAGGGAGGTAACACAATCACCCAAACATGGGTCAAAAGTAGTTGCACCTCTTTAGTCTAACGTCACAGTAGTGCAAATACTAATAATTTTGGATATAAGACTTCGGACATAAACGGTCGTCATACATCTGAATTCGTGGTTGAGCTGACCCACGAAAATCCACGAAAATTAGTGTCTGACGAATAATAATGGTTTTACAGTATATGGACAGGTTCAAGTTTTTCGGTAAGCTGGTTTCTCAGGAATTGCTTGAGGAATTCATTCCAAGTTAGAATACTTATTCCCTATATTAAAATGAACTCATAGGCCAATTGTGATAACTCTAGTTTGAAATTTGTCAAAATTACGGGTCTCTACACTTACAAATTTTACATATAAGCTATATGGACAGGTTCAAGTTTTTCGGTAGGCTGGTTTCTCAAGAATGGCTCAAGGGGTTTCATTCAAACTTAGAATGCTTATTCCCTATATGAAAATGAGCTCATATGCCAATTTTGATAACTCTAGTTTGAAATTTTTCAAAATTATGGGCCATTTTACCCTTTGAAATTTAAGTGTGTGGGATGGCTGCATCAACTTTTGATTTCCACTCACTAACTTAAGAATCAGTCTTCATACATAAATACCCTAAAGCAACATTTACTTGGGATTACATTTGTGGTGGGTTGAGTGGGGTCGGGGTCAAGGTCAGAGTTACTAAAAATAGAAAAAACAGTTTCTGCTTTCTAACTAGAAAACAAATTGAAATGAAATTCAATTCATATATACTGCATAATGGGAAAATGCATGAGATTGCATTTGGGTTTGGTGGGGTCAAGGTCACTGTTTTGAAAATTAAAAAACAAGAGGGCCATGATGGCCCTAGGTCGCTCACCTGAGTTTAAGGCATAATGGCTAATAACGAGAGGGAAAAATGGCACTAAACGCCTTACCTGAGTATAAAGATCTGGGCCTTGCAATTTCAGATATTTTTTTAGTCTATATAAACCATGTGACCCACAGGGGATGGCCACCTTGTACCCCAGGGGCATAATTTGAACAATATTTGTAGTGGACCACTTTTCAATGTTACATACCAAATATGATTCCACTAGGTGGTTTCAGAGGAGATTGTTCAAGTCATTTTGCTATTTAAATGTATATAAACCATGTGACCCCCAGGGGATGGCCAATTTCTGCCCCAGGGACGTCATTTGAGCATCTTTGTAGAGGACCACTCCACAATGTTTCACGCAAAATATAAAACCTCTGGGCCTTACAGTTTCAACAGGAAGATTTTTAAGGCCCACTTGCCATATAAGTCTATATAAATCATGTGACGCCCCGGGTCATGGCCACCTTTGACCCCAGGGGCATAATTTGAACAATCTTTGTAGAGGACCATTATACAATGTTACATATCAAATACAAAAACACTGCGGTTTCAGGAGATTTTAAAGTCATTTGGCTATTTAAGTCTATATAAACCATGTGACCCCCAGGGCAGGGCCAGTTTTGACCCCTGGGACATCATTTGAACAATCTTTGCAGAGGACCACTATAAAATGTCACATACCACATATGAAACCTCTAGGCCTTGCAGTTTCAGAGGAAAAGATTGTTAAAGTCATCTTGCTATTTAAGTCCATATCAACCATGTGAGCCCTGGGGTGTGGCCAGTTTTGACCCCAGGGGCATCATTTGAACAGTCTTTTTAGAGGACCACTAGACAATGTTACATACCAAATATGAAACTCTGGGCCTTGCAGTTTCAGAGGAGAAGATTTTTAAAGCCATTTTGCTATTTAAGTCTATATAAACCTGGTGACCCCTAGGGTGTGGCCAGTTTTGACCCCAGGGGCATCATTTGAACAATCTTTATACAATGTTTCCAACCAAATATGAAACCTCTGGGCCTTGCGATTTCAGAGGAGAAGTTTTTTAAAGTCATTTTGCTATTTACATTTATATTAACCATGTGAGCCCTGGGGTGTGGACAGTTTTGACCCCAGGTGCATCAATTGAACAATCTTTGTAGAGAACCACTATGCAATGTTACATACCAAATATGAAATCTCTGTGCCTTGCGGTTTCAGAGGAGAAGATTTTTAAAGTCATTTTACTATTTAAGTCAATATAAACCATGTGACCCTAGGGATGTGGCCAGTTTTGACCCCAGAGGCATAATTTGAACAATCTTTGTAAAGGACCACTATTCAATGTTACATACCCAGGCCTTTCCCCAGTATTTTGCTAAGGCACAGGGACAAATAACCGCGGTTGGGGATGGGTGTGGGAGGGGGGGGGGGGTACCCCCTTCGACGTTAGATTTAAAAAAACTTTTTATATGTACTAAATCCAAATCTACAGTACTTCAGAGCTAACAGAAGCACAACAATAAACAGCCTTTTGATATAGTTTGTTTTTTCTCTCTTTTGTTTCCCAATGACATAACATAATCATAAAATTCACATACTAAAAAAGTTATCAAGGAAACACAACAACATAAGTGGCAAAAGTAATGTAACCTGGAAATAGATAATGACATGGTTTACCTAAATGTATACCTCTTTCAATAAAGTTATTGGCATATTATCACAAAATTATAAGAAATGACTTTAAACAAAGCATTATTTTATACTTCATTTCATGTCTGAAATGTTCAGGTCTTCCACTATCCAACACTTATATCCAACACAAACATTTCATTTTAGTGCAAGCCCTGTACACAAATTATGAAAGCTGTCCTTCATGGTTTCTGCTGGTGCCACATGTCCACCCACATGTTGATGAGGCATAGTGTTCATGCCCAATATCTGGTACTAAAAAGTTGTTCTTCTGAGAAGAGGTCCTTGGGTGGAGGCTGCCAACAAAGCATTAAGAACTTTGTTGGAGAGACATGATCTGTGTGTAGTTTTTCGTGTGCTGCAAACAGTTAATTAAACTGTACAATGAAAGGTTTAAAGTAGATGACTAGACTTAAGGCTCTATGCTACGTGTTTCTGTACATGCTGGTGAAACAGACTGCAGTGTCAGAGCCACAGTCTCGATTGCTGCATCATTTTGTCTTACAAAACATTTTGCAGTTCCACCTAAGTTAGACTACTTATAGATCTAATGCTATCATTTCATATTTGGCATTTCATTATTAAATTAGAAATATACACTTCGCCTGTAAACAAATTCAATGTAGTAGATCTAAAAGAAAATATATGATAAAAGACGGTCTTATATACTAAGACTGATTGACTACATTTCTTACACAATGCTTAAACATTACATTCAGCTAATTTACTTACACAACCACATGATTGACCATGCGGGTCGGTAACATTTTCTTAGCATTTCAATGGTCGTCTCCAACGATTCTCTAAAGCACCCTCACAACACAGTGTAACTGGCTGGCTGGTTTGATAAGATCTAAAAATAGCACACTGTATACACCTGGCTGGAATGTCGTCTGCTGTATTGATTTTTGAGTGTAGAGGCTTATTGAAATTATTGTGTTGCAGTATAAACAATGTGACCCCCGGGGTGTAGTCAGTTTTCACCCCAGGAGCATAATTTGAACAATCTTGGTAGAGGACCACTATACAATGTTACATACCAAATATAAAGCCTCTGGGCCTTGCGGTTTCAGAGGAGAAGATGTTTAAAGTCAATTGGCTATTTAAGTCTGTATAAACCATGTGACCCCCGGATTATGGCCAGTTTTGACCCCAGGGGCATCATTTCAACACTCTTTGTAGAGGACCACTATACAATGTTACATACCAAATATGAAACCTCTAGGCCTTGCAGTTTCAGAGGAGATTTTTAAAGTCATTTTGCTATACAAGTTTATATAAACCATGTGACCCCTGGGGCATGGCCAGTTTTGACCCCAGGGGCATCATTTGAACAATCTTAGTAGAGGACCACTAGAGGATGTCACATATCAAATATGAAAGTTTTCACTGTTTAAATCTATTTTTAGCTCTGGTGACCTACATATGCAGCAGACCGGAAAGATTTGAACAACTTTGAAAGAGGTCCACCCAAGGATCATTCCTGTGAAGTTTGGTGAAAATCTGCCAAGCGGTTTAGGAGGAGATGTTTGAATGAAAAGTTGACGACGCACGAACACACACACGCACGCACACACGCACGACGGACAACGGGCAATCACAAAAGCTCACCATGAGCACTTTGTACTCAGGTGAGCTAAAAATGCTTTCCAGTCAGTAACACGAGAACGAAATTAATTTTGTTTAATTGGCCCCTAATATACAAACAGCGTGTTGTAGAAAAAATGCCAGAAAACTCTGACAAGCACAAGAAAAGTTGAGCGCCCTGTCCTCCGACACCTCTGGTTATTTAATAAATAGGTACTGTACTATTTTGTACAAAATTTATAATTTTACTCTAATGACATCAGTATATTTTTAAAATAATATCATAATAAATGTTGAGAATAATCTATGTTCGGTAATGCTTATTAAGAGAGAAATTTGAAACTAAAATAATACTTTGCTGTGCAGCGAACTGTTATATACATGTATACACAGCATGTAGGTGAGACGGATCAGTTGATGACACTTGCGCGTTCCTTATTTTCTCATTCAAAGCCGATTGCATCGACAGAAAGTATATATAAGCATTTTTCAATAAGAGAAATAGTTTGTGTCGATGTTGACGTTTATCTATGTTATATAAAACGTTTATTTGTTAGTGGGTAACGAAAGAGACATGAAATAAATGTATAAAATCAGACAGTCCCTTTTTAATCAAATGTTATGTGTGTGTGAACAGAACAATGCTGCTATTTTCCACCAGTTATTCTTGCACGATGAACATCCTCAAATAGTTATTCTATGTGTGCAAAAGTGTGGTTGTGTGCTTCAACCAGTTGATGTTTGTCTTGCAGCTGTGTTAAGATGTGTACTATATTATTTCTGCTACTGTAAAATCATTTTATTTCGCACTGTCTAAATTTCACGCATTCATGAAAAAGTCTCATTCACGCGGTCTAACATTCACACACTTTTATTTTCATGTATACATCTTTAATCATCATGCAAAAGAAAACTTTGTGCGGCATCTTAAAATCATACTCTGTTTGGATAGCGAACTACATGAAAATTAGACAACCGTGAATAAAACAATTTTACAGTAACTGGTTGTAAAGAAGATTCCAATTTGTAAATTAAAAACAACAAAGACATTCCATTCGTCTAAAAGTAATATTATAAATATTTCTTAGTCGAGTGCGATTTTCATATGACAGCATATTGTTCATGATGTGCAATGTACGCGATAGCATTCATGTGTTTGTTCAAGTATTTACTATTATCAGGTTTTCTAAATATTGTATTCTATTATATTGGTAAAGTCCAGGGGTTATATATTTCAGAAACATCTTAAGTTTATCTTAAAATATTTTCACTTAAGTTCAAATTTGTGTAAGGTAATATTTTTAAAACTACATATAAATTAATAAATCCAATTACAGTTTAGTAAGTAATAGTTAATAATAAGTTGATAATTAGGAAACATTTAGCTGAATTTAATGTATACATGGAACAAAATTGCTTAAGGAAAATGACGATTTTAAGGCTAAGGATAAGATTTCACTTAAAGCCACATTAAAGGTGAAAATTGACAAATTTAGAATAAACGATTAAACATACATTTAAATGTCTGGTAAAATTGTATTATTGGATGTTTAATCTTCTGTTATATCCTGCGTCAGGAAACTGTTTGATTTTTGGATACCGTTTAAAATAAAAACACCGATCCTCCAAGTAACTGTTTATAAATACTTGCTTCGTTTATTTGCTAGTGTGGTGATTTTCAAAAGTTCCATGCTTTTCATGAATAACTGTACTTCAATAGTAATATCAAATGAAATAAACTGGACAAGTCATTTTGAGGGCCGTCTATAAAACATTTGGAACAGTATTTAAAGTTTGTAATATATAATACATTAAACAATTTACGAACGAAAAATCGCTTGGTAAGTTTCTGACCACTAATAAGTTAATTTGCATAGATAAACCGCGTTGCTTCGTTTATAATTACCTATGTTTTCTCAATGTGTTGTACCAATGTATTCAATTTTTGATACTAGTATAGATTTATTAGATGAGCCTCGAAATTGAACACCTCATTGACCGCAATAACGGAAATTCTCCATGCAAAAATCATGCATGGGATGAACATTCCTTTTAATGTAAACAATAACGTGGAAATAAAACTAGTCAAATTCCATTTAAGAAAATGTAAAAAAAAGTGTTTGGTCATAATGTTTTATTTTATGTGTTTGTAAAATCTTGATTAAATTATTGGTGGTTGTCATGACTTGCAGCACCTTGTGTGTGCCTTTAAGATTTTCTGGAATACGACCCAAGGCTGGGCCCATATTCACCAACCCATTCTTAAGACTTAAGACGTCAGAATAATTTTGAAACATTTCTTTTTTAAGAACGCTGTTAATTTTAATCTTATTTGGTATTTACCGACAACAAATTGTAACATTCTTTAATTATAATGATTTATTAATTCCAAATCGACACTGTTACTCTGCATATTTGCAAACACCCAGTTATTTTTCCAGGGGGCTATATTCCAGAAACATCTTAAGTTGATCTTAAAATATTTTCACTTATGTTCAAATTTTCCTATGGTAATATTTTTAAAACTACACAGAAATTAATGGAACCAATTACCGTTCAGTAAATAATAGTTAATAATAAGTTGATAATTAATGAACATTTAGCAGATTTTCATGTACACATAGAATAAAATGCTTAAGAAGCATGACTATTTTAAGGCTCAGGATAAGATTTCACTTAAGATGTTTCTGGAATACGACCCCTGGAGTCTAAGTCTATTCTTTATTATTAGGTCTAAGCATGGGTTGGTTCCTATGGGCCCTGGTCGGTTCTCGTAGTGGTGATGTACATTGTGTACATTGACGGTCGGTCGGTCTGTCCGTAGACCATTTCGTTTCATCGATCATCCAAGTTGGTATACTGGTTACTTGGGAGGAAAGGAAGACGCCTATCAATTTTGAGGTCAACAGGGTAAAGGTCAAGGTCACAGGGGCTTGTAACATGAAAACTGTTTTCTCCATAGACAATTTTGTTTCCGTAAGATATCTAGAGAACGCTTTGACCTACGATCATCCAAGTTAGTATGCTGGTTACTCGGGAGGAAAGGAAGAAGCCTATCAATTTTGAGGTCAACCAGTCAGAGGTCAAGGTTACTGGGGCTTGTAATATGAAAACCGTTTCCACACAATATCTAGAGAACGCTTCAACCTAGGATCATGTAAATTAGTATACTGGTTAGTCTTGAGCGAAGGAAAATCCCTATCGATTTTGAGATCAAGGTCACAGGGGCTTGTAAAAAAAATAATAAGTTGATAATTAATGAACATTTAGCAGATTTTCATGTATACATAGAATAAAATGCATAAGAAACATGACTATTTTAACGCTAAGGATAAGATTTCACTTAAGATGTTTCTGGAATACGACCCCTGGAGTCTAAGTCTATTCTTTATTCTTAGGTCTAAGCATGGGTTGGTTCCTATGGGCCCTGGTCGGTTCTCGTAATGGTGATGTACATTGTGTAACAGAAAGCATGTTGGTCATTTTTAGTAATGTGTACATTTACCAATAATTAACTCCATGTCAATTAAGATAATTCTATAGTCATATGTGTGAAATGCTAAATGTCTTGTGAATTAATACAAGGTGCAGTGCATTTAATTAATTTTTATGTCATTTGTTTAATAAATGCAACTAACAAACAAAACAAAACTTTTTTCATTTTATTAGCTACAACATACAAGAAATTGTTTTCGCAAGTGAAATAAAGACTAGTGTGAGATAACCCTTTCTGGCAACTGTTGCAATTGCGGTTATCAGACATTCAGGCAATATAATCGAGATTGCAAGCAAAATAAAATGCAACATTAACTTCCAAAAATCCATAACACATTCCATATAACAATAAAGTAACAAAATATAAGGAACAAAAATAAAATTAAGTGTATACAATTTATGGTTAATTGTGCATTTGTAGTTATATGTACATGTATGGCCAGTTAAATTACAAACTTGGTGCAACGTTTGAATTACATTTATAGCTACTATTGCCAGTATTTGTTTATTGTAAGTAAATATTCTCGAATAGATTTTCAAATATATATTTTTTACCCAAAAATTTATACCTTTGCATGTTGAATATGAAACAAATAGCATATTTTTGAAAACAGAACAGCAATTACATAATAATATGGCGTTCATTTTATCGTACAAGAAAAGCACAATACACATCGTAGTCATCTGCAAGTCGTGTACGAACATCGTACATAGTGATAATTACAGCATTCGCCATCAAATTTGGTGGAGTACAGAATCATTTTTATGCTGTACACTCGTATTCAAAATTTGTTTCAAATACGGACAAAAATGTGAAGTTATTGTTAAGGTTGAAAATCATATGTTGCTTAAAACTTTTTAATTCAATTTCAAGCTCTGTGTACGCAGACGTTATTATACGATAAATGTTGGTATGAAAAATGATATATCACTCCAATTAATAAATCTGGTACAAAGCACTGTATTAAACATGAACATAAACGCACACAATTTCTATATAGTAATTTCTAGATCCCTAAGAAACGCTAAGAATCACATTGTTCCGAGCAAACGACACTCTAGCTAGCACATGACACCACGCGGTGTCTAGCCGCGTACCTTGTTGTGACATTTGTCCACAATCGCCTCTGAAATACAGAAACATACAGGTTGTATAGTAACGAACGAATACACCACACATTGGTCATCTTCATGGAATGAATACATTCCTTCGGCCAATGACTCACTGAATGGCAATATTTGACATGAGACATCCAACCCCATAGACTCCAACAAACTTATAATGTTGAAACGCTCATCGGTGTTATTTGACATGAGACATCCAACCCGATTGACTAAAAAAAAACTTATAATGTTGAAACGCTCATCAGCGTTATTTGACATGAGACATCCAACCCGATTGACTCAAACAAACTTATAATGTTGAAACGCTCATCGGTGTTATTTGACATGAGACATCCAACCCGATTGACTAAAAAAAAACTTATAATGTTGAAACGCTCATCGGTGTTATTTTGAGTTTTCAAAAATTGCCAAAAATGGATGAAGTTTTCTGGCAAGATGTTGATGGTGGTTTGTATCCAGGGAGTTCTAACAGGATTCTTGATTATTGGGATGCAAATATATTGCCTCTACAGAGGTCTGCGGTCTCCAAGTGCTTTCTATTTACAACCGGTATTTAACATCCATACGTGCCTGCTGCGCTCTCCACGGGAATACCAGTAACTGCGAAATCATCTGTCTCCTATTTCTAGTGGGAGATGTAATTAAAGGGCCGTGCTGGACCCTGGACTTATTGCAGCCTACACCCAGGCAGGAGCCCCAGTCCACCATGGGTGGGGGTGCTGTTGTCTGGACGAGACTATCAAAGGGTGGGACATTTTTAAGTTGGCCGTTCAGTGGGTGGTTAACGGGTCTTAATGGACTCCTGGCAGATAACAACTGGATGTGCATTATTGTGTCCCCCAATATTCGAGGTACTTTAATTAAGGGCCAGACTTGACTCACCGAGGCCTATTTCCAGGCAGCAGCCCCACACCACGATGGTGATGGTGCTTTCATCTGGACTAGAGTACCAAAATATTGTGTAACCCATTAATTGGGTTGTTAAAGGGTCAGAATGGACTCATGGCAGCTAACAACTGTATTGTGTCCCCCAATATTCGGGGTTGTTTAATTAAGGGCAAGACTTGAGTCACCGAGGCCTATTTCCAGACAGCAGCCCCACACCATGATGGTGATGGTGCTGTCATCTGGACTAGAGTACCAATAGGGGGTAAATATTGTGTCACCCATTAATTGGGTGGTAAAGGGTAAGAATGGACTATTGTGTCTCCCAATATTTGGGGTTGTTTAAGGGACAGACTGGATTAACCAAGGCCTATTTCCAGGCAGCAGCCACACTACAAGAGGGCGATGGTGCCGTCATCTGGACTAGGGTACCAGAAGGGGAGAAATATTGTGTCGCACATTAATTGGGCGGTTAAGGCTCAGAATAAACTCGTAACAGATAACATCTGGGTGAGCAATAGATGCTTCTTCATGTTACAGTCATATTCAAATTCATCTGCAATATTATCCAATCATCGCACTTGTATATCACGTGTTTAGCGGTTAAACTATTTCATACAAAAGAGCATGTGCATAATGTTTGTGATATTAGTATTTAACTGAGCAGGTGGCAATGTTTGTGATATTCGATGAATGAAAATTAATCCTTTAACTATAGCTGGGGAAGAGTTTAAGCTATTTGTGTCAAAACTCGGATCGGTCTATAGTGTGTCCCCAATATTCAGAGTATTTAAAAGGCCAGACTGGACTCACCGTGGCCTATCTTCAGACAGGAGCCCCACTCCACGAGGCTGATGGTGCTGTCGTTGTCCTTATCACAGCTGTTGAGGAACGGCACCAGGCAGTGCTCCATCGGCTTGATGGACGCGATGATGTACATCAGCTCTCGGCGGGTCACATGACTGCAAAATGGCGGAAAAATCAATCAAGTTAAGATTCGACATTTAGGTAATAAAACGGCAAGGAAGATCAAATTTGAATGTGTAGGACAGATCCACATTTTCGATTATGTAAACTGGCACATCCGATTATGTAAAGTCGCATCTCACCGATGATCTGTTCATGTCAGGATGACACATATTGCATAAATCTTAGCGAACTAATGTACAGACAGGATTTCATTGAAAGCCATTCTGAAAGCCAGTACTGAATTGCCTGGCGGATAGATCTTGTAAAACATACTTTAACAGTGTTTGTTCGAGATCGACCTGAGTTTGCTCAGGTTTATATTACATTTATAGTGATAAAATTCAATTAGTTATTTCCTCATCAACCAGTTACGACGTCACAACTTTCTGTGTAAATCTGAAAGCGCCTACCGGTCCTCTGGGTCCTTGTCGAGGTCACAGAACTTCCAGATGACGGCGTCGGCGTGTGTCTTGTCCTCTAGGGCGCTCACCGCCAGCTCCTGGTAGTCGTCCAGGTCGTGACGGTACGCCTGTAATGGTAATGATAATAAACATGTCATGTAATGGTAATGGACATGTCATGTAATGGTAATGAGAATGTTATGGACATGGTAATAGACATGTCATGCAATGGTAATGCATGTCATGTAATGGTAATGGAATGCCATGTAATGGTCATGGAATGCCATGTAATGGTAATGGAATGCCATGTAAAGGTAATAGACATTCAATGTAATGGTAATGGACACTCCCGTGTCATGGTTATGGATATTCCATCTCATGGTTAAGGACATTAAAAGTAATAGTAATGGACCTGATATGTCATGGTTATGGACAAGTCATGTACTGATATTGGACATGCCATGTAAATGACATGTCATGTATTTTTATACACATGCCATTTAATGGTAGTTGACATGTGATATAATGGTAATTGATATGCCATGTAATGGTAATGGACATGTCATGTGACAGAAATAGACATGTCATCATTGTCATGTAATAGAAATAGATTTAATGTAATGGTAATGCATGTCATGTAATGGTAGTAAACATGTCATGTATGGTTATGGACATGTCATGCAATGGCAATGGGCATGTCATGTAATGGTAATGAACATGTTTTGAAATTGTAATACCTGCCATGTAATGGTAGTGGGCATGTTATGTAATGGTAACGCCTGCCATTTAAAAGTGGACATGCCTTGGAATGGTAATTTACATGCCATGTAATAGTAATGGACAAGCCATATAATGGTAATGAATATGCCATGTAATGGTAATGGACATGTCATGTAATGATAATTTTCATGCCAGTTTTAAATGTTATTGCAATGACTGCCAATAAATACTTCATGTATTCTTCAGCATCACTCAAATATTCTATGCCATGTCTATCAATACAGATTCCATCCCTGTGATAAATCATATGTTCGCAACTTAGCCCATGCCCACACATATCCCATGCAATGGCAATGTAATTCGTTGAGCACGTGACGTGTCTACTTACCAAGGTTGTCATGACCCGGAAGAGCCAGTCCCGCATGCGGCTGGGGAAGTTCTCAAACTCGTTCTTCGGGCACTCGGTCAGCTCTGATGAGAAACGGGCCATAAATTTGTATACTGTAATGTGACATGCTACATTGTGGCTAAGCAATTGAAATGTTTACAAACATGTATAAGTAGTCGAGATTTGTGGAGTTCATTGGAAATGACCCGGTTAGACGTTCGACTCCCACATGTATGGTACTTAAATGTCTCCTATAGTACAATATTGTGGTTTCATATATCAATATAACAAAGAAACACAAAGGATTTTCACAGTGACATTGTGGATGTAACCCATCGTTAACACCACCTATTTTTTTTAATCACTAATGTGTTTTTCTCTTTGTGATTTAGGAATACAAAACCAACAATATGGTTCGGAGCAGTATGCTTCATATATGATACGTTTAGGTATTTTCACGGTATATTTACTATGATATAGTACTGTACCATATACAGTATATGGTATGGTTATTGATGTTGTGGTACGATAAATCGTGACGCGCGTTGGTATCATATGGTATAGTGTTATGGTATTGTCACGGTATATTTACTATGATATAGTACTGTACCATATACAGTATATGGTATGGTTATTGATGTTGTGGTATGATATGGTACAGTACCGTGTCACGGTTATGTTACGGTACACGCACGATACCTCTGCAGGCGCTGAAGTAGTCGAGGCGCACGTGGTTCACCGTGTCGTCCCGGCACCCGGGCTGGGACTGGCGGCAGAGGCAGTGGTCACGGTCCAGGTCACACTCCGTCACGTACGTCACGTTATTACGGCTGCACACCTGAACAAGCACGATACAGGGTCAGTATTCACCAACTATTCTTAGACTTAAGACATAAGAATAACGAATATTCTTGAAAATGTTCCATTCTAAGAAATTTGAATCTTACTTCGTTATCACTAACGCGATTTTAGCATTCTTTATTTAGAGGTATCTTATTAATGGCATAAGCGACTTTGATACTTGGCATATATGCAAACGGACACGTATTTATTTTTTTGAGTCTCAGTCTATTCTTAGTCCTTAAAGGCCTAGTTTAAGGAATGTCTGGCGTCTCCGTGAGGTATTCAACTCTGTGTATTGGTCCACCAAAAAATCTCTTTATCATCATCTGCAATCTTTTCTCTCAGCTGACTGAGCAATGGCTAACTACATTGTTTCCTCTGCAGCAGTGTATTGATATCAGCTGATAAGGGTCGCCACACTGTGTCCACACTGTGACCACAGAAGGGTGCCAATACACAGGGGTATAATACCCCAGATTTGGGGGGTCAAATAAAGAGGCTGTCCGGCTAGCGCAGTGGTTGGTACACTCACTTCTCACCTAGGCGTCCCGGGTTCGCTTCCCAATCAGCGCATGTGAGTTTGGTTGGTGGTCACTATACCGGACAGGTGGGGTTTCCTCCGGGTACTCCGGTTTCCCCCCACAACACAAGACCACACCAAAGCTAAAATATCTTTCAGTAAAAAAATAGCTGGAATTTGCAGCTATGATTCAAAATTCGTCATAACTTTCGTGAGTCTCCAGTATGTTAATTAGGTAGGAGTGCTGGGACACACTCCGGGTCCTCACATAATGCAGCCTCAGGCGCGGAAGGACCTCATAAACTTCGAAATACACACGGGTCAAATAAAGAAGGATTAAACTAGGCCTAAGAATGGCCGGTGAATTCTGGCACAGGGCGTTCGTGATATAATACGAGAGAAACGTTAATATGAATGGATAATAACGCCGTTATGAAATGAGCATTTGTTGGAATCGTTATGCGTTATCCATTATTAACTTTAATACATGTATATAATTATATTTTAGTGGTTATGGTATAGTAAGTCCGCAAAACGAAAGTGTTGATAATGGGTGCATAAAATGTATACTGTATGTAAAAAAAATATGTAAATTGAAATGGAAATATGTTTCGTTCTAAATTTCTCAAGACAGAATGATTGTTAAAACTGTGCAACACGACTTTAAATATATTATACTGAGTATATAAATATATAAGCAACACGAGTCCCATTGTCACAAAGATACGCCCGTCAAAGAAGCTTTTTGGGGGGTAAAGATTCAACGACTAAAGCGAACAAATTCAAAAACCAATAAGTAAGAGTCATGGTATTTGTGCTTCTAATTCGTCTGCAAAGCCTCTCTCTGTGTGGTGAGTTGCGGTATCAAAACCATTCCATATATATTCTTAAATCTATACTCCAGATGACAAAATAAACAAGAAACGTGGAAATAGCACGAAAACAAAATTTTTCGAACGAAATGCAATAAAGTCAGCACAAAAATAAAATGTTTAGTAATGGTGACCTTGACCATGACCCCACCCACCCATATGCAATCCCAAGCGAGGTCTAGATACAAGGTAAATACATATGAAGTTTCATTAAAATATCTCAACGTCTTCTCAAGCTATTAAGTGGAAACTGTTTGTCTTTTTTAGTAACGGTGACCTTGACCTTGACCCCACCCACCTTATATGAAATCTATATCGAGGTCTCGCAATAAGGTATCTATGTATGAAGTTTCATTACAATAGCTCAATTCGTTCTCGAGTTACCAGAGCGGAAACGAAAAGTTGACGCCACCTCTACGCCTTTGACCTTAAATTGTGACCTTGACCTAGGGAACTGGTTCTTGCGCGCGACACTACACCTCACAACGCTCGTCACTTCTGCCAAGTTATTTGAAAATCCATCCATGCTGGACGAAGATATGATCCGGACAAAGTGATTTCTTAAATTTGACCCTTGACCTTGAATTGTGACCTTTATCTTGGACCTAGTGACCTGGTTCTTGTGCGCGACACTCCGTCTCACCTTGCTTGTCACTTCTGCTAAGTTATTTGAATATCCATCCATGCTGGACATAGATATGCTCCGGACAAAGTGTTTAGGACTGATTTCTTAAATTTGACCTTTGACCTTGAATTGTGACCTTGACCGTATACCTAGGGACCTGGTTCTTGCATGCGACACTCCGTCTCATTATGCTTGTCACTTCTGCCAAGTTATTTGAAAATCCATTTATGCTGGACAAAGATATGCTCCGAAAGTTTTTCCTCCGTCCACCCGCCCGCCCGCCAGGGCCGTTCCCATAATATGTCCCGCTTTTTCAAACGGGCGTATAAAAGTGAAATAAAATGTTTGTACTGTCTCTGTGTTCAACAATACTTGTTATAATCAGCAACTCTGTGGTGACACTGGGTTTGAAATTCTTATACTGTACTATTTAAAGTGTCACTCTATTTATAGAACGCACACCTGCGGCTCGTTTTTCTCGGGCTCGTCGCACGTCTGGCAAACACAGACCGGTTCCCGCTCGTCCAGTACACACACCTCCCCGCGCTTGCAGCGGTGCTTGTTGCAAGGGTCTAAGTAATAAACACATTGACTATTCAATAAATTGTTTAGCATTTCGCATTATTTGCAGTTTGTTTCTACTCTGTGCTAATTAAACAAAATGAATATACTAGTATTTTCTTGGAATGATGTTAAATTGTCAACTGATGCATGCATACAAGCCAGTATAATTAAACGATAACAATATGGGCGTTTAAACTTGTCATAATAGTAAAAGTGTATAATAATGCTGGTGTAGCATGTCGATAATGTTCAGGCTCCACGAATACGAACAATCTTAAGCTTAAGCTTCATAATAAGTAAAATTCAAAGCCCATATATATGTAACACATATTTCGTTGGTCAGTATTTTAAGCTGATATTAAGATTAATACGAACTTACATAATTTTAGGGCTTGCTGCGTATACTACACATATGATTTGGGGCGTGTCGTGGGAAAACCGGGCTTAAGGCATAAAGTGTCGTCCCGGATTAGCCTGTGAAGTCCGCACAGACTAATCCAGGACGGCATTTCCCGCTTACAGTGGATTTATGTTTAGAAGAGACTTCATTGAAACAAAAGATACCATAACAGCGGAAAGTGTCGTCCCGGATTAGCCTGTGCGGACTGCACGGGCTAATCCGGGACGACACTTTACGCACACGCATTCAGCCCGGTTTTCCCACGACACGCCTCATTTAATGATCAGTCGACTCACTTTCGACACCCTCGCTCCGTTCTTCCGTGCCTCCTTCTGTCTTCACGTCCACAGTGGTGTATTCATCATCGTCCTCTACTTCATAGTTCACCTACAGAACACGTGTGTAGAGTGTTAAATTGTTAACTTTTTTGTGTGACTAATGCTGGGGCGCTCCCGGGGTATGGTAAGGGTGCACGTTATAATGTATATAGTGCACGTGGACGTGAAATCGCATGCAGCATAATCAGTGAATCAAGCAAAATGTATATGGTGCTCTAAGGCATACATTTTTACAGATGCACATTGTTCTATAGCTGTGCATAGATATGAATAATATGCCATGCTTTAAAAGAGTATTTAATTTTAAGATATGTTTTTAAATAATCGATGATTCTATATATTTAATTTAATAATTGTGTGGCGCTTGTAAAACAACAATAAAATCTACATTGAGAAATAACTACACGCTTACCAAAAATGTTCTCTTTTTTGTGGTTAATATGAATACTAGCGAGCAAACACCACGATCATACAAGCGTTGAATGATGAGTACATATACATAAAATAGCCAAGGTATATATCATTCATCCATTAACTCGGAATGTGTAACCGGATGAACAGTACACGCAAACAAGAAGTCACAAATCAAGCGCGACAGTAATTTCCGGGTGAATCACCGCGGAAAATGAAGCACAGCCACATTCCATGCTAGCAGACTAAACACGTCAGTCACTGCGTCTTCCACTCGGGTGTTTGTTTGAGAATGATTAAATGGAGTGATCATCCGAAAACTCGGTACTCCGCTATTGCTGAACTTTGGGCCAAGGATTCTACATTATGCGTGTATAGCTTGTCCTCTAGTTCTTGAATTGTTAAACATAAACCCACCTCTATCATGTGTGTAACGAAAACATTCATGATTGTAACATATCTAAATTATATTTCGAGCGAATATTTTACGTTTATATACACACATGTTTCATATCACCGCGTTTCCTTTATCACTGGGATGCAGTTTCTGAAAAAGGCTAGATTTGGTTGCATTTATGGACGTTTGTACTTAACGTTGTTACAATTCGCTGGACAAATTGTAATTACAGTTCTGTCAAACATTGTGTGAAAACACAGTTTCTGCCATGCTTGCGTGAAATCTTATTGATATGTCAACCCTTTCCATAGAATCATGTGAATGTTGACTGTACATGTTCTCTGTAACGATTTCGTCAACACACAATAAAATACAATATTGCTGCAAAAAAACACACCTGAACATCGCTGATTAATTGACAATGAAAACGCTTGTTAGAGACATGACACAAACAGTGTGAAGAAATATCAACACATGACAGAAAATGCGCGTTTCACTGTTAGAGTAGCTTGCACCAGCGTCGTCATATTGCATATGACGCCACATTTCCATTTATGACGTCATCAACAAGAGCGTAAAGCGAAGTTGACGTACGCCTCACTACACCCACGACAAACCTTTGGTTCGTCAAGCGAGTCGTCACTGCGGCCCTTTTTAGGGCGCCCGTCCCTTCTCCGATCCCTATCCTTCTTCACCGACCTCTCCTGGTAACAAAGCACACCATAATCAAACCAAGCGCGATGACGCAAACATTGAACTGTTTCTTGCGCTCTGACAAGAAAAACCTTATGTAAAGGGAATTAATGACTGCATGGCCCCAATAACTTTTAGTCGTGACAGACTGGCTATAGTTGATTAATAATACCTTAATATATACACGTAACCGGTTACTTGCAAGTGTGATTCAGTGTTCATGCGCATAATCACGCACGTGTATGTGTGAATAATAAAGCATACGGGATTATCTACCTTATGTCATGTCGGGAATGAAAACAGCTAGTCTCGTACGGTTTTGAAAACAATAAAATCATCCACTTGGAATTTTATAGATCTTTTAAATGCAAATTATTAAAGCGACTTGTCTTATTTTACTATAAACATAAACCTCCAGATTATAATGAATGTATAATAGCTTTAATTATGTCGTTCCCACGAGATAAGATCTCGTTTCCACGAGATAAGATCTCGTTTCCACGACTTAATATGTCGTGGGAACGACATAAATAAAAACATGCACATGTCCATCTAGGCCACCGTACTTTACTACTAGGAAACATGCTCAAATAATCAACACATTTACGTACGTGAAACATTTGTACAGCATGGTGCTTGTTGTTTAATGCTAAAACCTTCGTGTTTGCAAACACTAACAGGACACAATACTAAGTGTAGTAGTGTGTCAGAAACAGTTTGGAATTTTGACCTCAAGAGACAGTGACTCTTGATTGGGATTTGAAGCCAAGTGAAAACCATGAAAACATTTAAGTGAATTTTGACTGCTCATCTTCACGTACAGACAGGCAGACGGGCGGAGCTTTCATGACTTGTGCCGAGGAAGGCAAGTTCAGAGTCAGCTTTCAGTTTACATATTTCTCTGTTCAATTTATCGTTTTCGTAACATAGGAAAGCCGTTAACGTCACAACTTTCCCTAGAACGATCTCTCTGAAGCAACCTGGCAATGTAATTAAGCTCTTCTGATAAAACCCGTGCACGTGAGTAATAATGTTGATAGCACGTGCATGTTCCAGTTTTGGACGCTGTTCCCTCTTTGTTGTGTTTTGAAAACACAAACATAAGCAGTGTTTTTAAATGTGTGGTTGCATTCAACCGTTTGCTTTGCAACACGTTCGAAATACACCATCAAATCAGTGGGGGCGTGTTCAATGAAATTATGTCCGGCTTATAGAACGGTAAGGAATTTGTACACGAGTAATGGTCAAATCGTACGCCTTATAGAACGGTAAGGAATTTGTACACGAGTACTGGTCAAATCGTACGCCTTATAGAACGGTAAGGAATGTGTACACGAGTACTGGTCAAATCGTACGCCTTATAGAACGGTAAGGAATTTGTACACGAGTAATGGTCAAATCGTATAGGTCGAATGTGGCATTGTTTTAATACGCAAATTAAGAACATTAGTGATAGTTACGTTTAGTACACAAACTTGAAAGGCACATTTATTATTGCTACAATACTTTTGTAAAGTAATGGTCTTAACATTTATAGGATTTTAAATATACATTTTTTTCTAAATTTAATTGAATTGCCCTTTATCATACCCATTTAATAATATGATTTAATAAGTTACAACTTTTCACGAGTATATTTCTAACAAGCACATATTTTCACTATTTGGAGCATTGAATTAATGCGTGTTTGCTGATTCGCTGAAATTTAGCGTTGAGCAAAAAATACGATAAATAAACGTAAATAAATAAACGTGCCATTACCTTGGCAACGACTGCCGTGACGACCAGGGCCAAGATCAGTAGCCACGCGGCCTTCATTTCACCGGAAGTGGAATTTCTGGAATAAACAACAACTACATTATCTCAAAATTTATGATGGTGATGTAATGGTAAACACTTGGCATGGGATTCAACAGACGCGGACAACTTTCTGAATGAAGATCAACGGCAAAAGTACCTACTATCTCTATTGATGTTATCGTAACCAATGAACGAGTTTTCGGCTGAAAACAATATTACAGTAAACGTTCAAGATCGAAAAGAAGACGAAGTGCCAATGCACCTTGTCTTTTATTAACCCGCCTTTTTAGCATTAAATATATTTTGATTTATTTGGTATAAAAAATTATTCGAGTTGATATTGCCAAAAGAACCATGTGTATATGTACTATAATACTAATTCGAACGCACATCATGAAATAGTATTGCAGTGAAAATAATTTACTTTTCAGTCGTTGAACGAAAACTGTAATTTAATAATCCAATTAATTATATCAAATCCATCTATACTGTCACTCAGATATAATCAGATAAAACTGTAAATGAATACTTTATTGTATTATGTAACCACAGTCAACGTACTTCCGATGTACATGCTCTCTCCCGCAACAAGCATATTTGACTCGAGTATGCCAAGTGTCCATTTCTCATTTTGTTTGTTTGTTTGGATTTTCGCCGTTTTTAACAGTATTTCAGTCATATCACGGCGGTCAGTTAACCTACCCACACTTTTTCTGGGCAAGCTAAGCCGATCTAAGCGGTTTACCAGTATTAAGTGCACATATTTATGCCAGTAACTGACAACTGCTCTACTTGAATCAGAGGTAGGGGGAGAATGGCCGTAGAAATAATTTCATGACCGATCCCACAAGTAAAGTGGCCGAGCTGGGGTTCGAACTCACGATCCCTGGATTGACAGTCAAGCGCTCTACCGACTCTAAGTATGTTTTCTTTTATATATATCATTCATAGTATGCGATACATATTTCAGATAGTTTCGGTGATGATTAATACTCTGAATTTGGACTTGGTATTTCACCATGCTAGAAACATAAAACAATATTGTTATATTTATAAATACCAAATATACAATTACAGTTAAAAAACGAATTTTCATTCACCCCTCGGATGAATTTACGTTTAGTTAACATAGTTTTACCTCCATGCAGCTGTGGCCAAGAGAATACAATTCTTCAGTTATCTGTTAAAATGCCACAAAATATACATTCTTCCGGGAAATTAATCATGCTCTATTAAAATGGTCCCCATCTGCACACATTGATGTCTGAATATTGTTTATACCCCCCCCCCCCCCTCCTTCCAGGAAATATCTGGTTTGTATTTCCACGTACAGCAGCATTTTGTATATATATTTAGTGGATATGGTTTTTTCGTTTGATGTGCCACTTAGTCAATGTGTATTATATCAGCAGAACACGTGTAACTTGTATACAAATGTACATGTAGTTCAACTTTCAACTTTGAAATGCTCTAAAAAAGTGTTAATGTCGCTGATAATGTTCGTGCAATTTATTCTGAACGAAGCATGAAGAGATGCAGGTGCAGGAATGTCCCTCCCACGGCGCGAATTCATTGGTATGCACGTTAAAAACCCGCTGTGCGTCACATCCTATCAGCATACATTCGAGTATGTAAACGCTGTGCCGTAATGACAAAGGCGCTAAATATGAGAGTCGACGAAATAGTTCAGTACACAAAAAAGCAAACAATTAATCGTGTATATTACACCTTCAACGCCGTTTTAATAGTAATACCTTAATATATAAACAGTTTTAATTAAACGATGTTATTTACTCTTAAACGTGGCTCACCCTGGTGTAAAACATCGTTCATTCAATACCTATTATCATTTGTAGACTGTTGGCGAAGACAACGGTCTTTTGAGAGGGTAATTTCCAAACCAGGCATCGCGGAAAACTACATCTTTTCTGTGCAGGCTATTAGTCAGTAAAACGAAACCAGCAAGGGCCATTCTTCAAAACAACAAAATTTTACACCTGTTTTCTTACAATTTAATTATTTAATATAATGTATGTAATATGTATTATAATGTGTATATCAAGTGATTTATTACAATTACAGTTTGTAAAAAGGTCAATTTATAAAAAAAAAAAAAAACTTTAAAGTAATGGCACCCCTACTTTTATATTTACTTGTATGTAACCGAAATATTCACCTGAGTGTCCTAGAATAAGACCACCACATTAATGCGCTACATCGGTTATTTTTGACTCGTTGCGAAAGTGTTTTTCTTGTTACCAATTCTCATTCTGAATATTTTGACAAGAAATGACTGCAAGTTATTAATTTTAAACTGTACTATCATGGAAAATCGAGAGCTTGCATCGTATAATCTATTTGACTCAGGAGGCTACGAACAAAGATCTATAAATAAACATGTTTAGTTATAAATCTTTGGCTACGAAGCACTAACAATCGGTGCTCCTAACTACTACGATTCATCTGTTATTCTGGCCCGTTGCGGACTGACTTGTTAACTGCCATGTATATAATTCCGTTTGCATCGTTTGTATAAGATAATTAGCTCGAACAAAATATTTTTTCGTCACTTAAAAATTAGTTTTCATTATGATGTCGTATACTATTGAATACGAAGCCACATTACAAAGTGTAAAGGTGGGAAATCGAACTTCATTCAAACAAATGTTTCCTTTGTAGCAAAAATGCACTCATAATTCGCATGCTTTTAGTTTCTTTTGTCGCCAACAGGCTTTCTACACTGTCAGCGTTTTGATTATCATTGTATGTAATACCTTCAAGTCAAATAAATGAATACTTAGTGTATAATTATGGTTATAATTTAATATATTCATTGGTTTACTAAATACACCACACGCGCAGCCGCAAAAATATATAGAGGATATTTGTTTGTTTTCTGTGTGATAACGCGTTACAAGATGTAACTGGAAAGGGAGGCAATTAATATTTTCACGAGTGTTTGCGCGAGTGAAAATATGTAAATTGTATCCCTTTCCAGTGATGACATAACGTTTATCACACCGAAAACAAACACATTTTCTTTTTATTTATGCAATGGAGCATATTTTTCACATTTAAAGAAAGTAGTCCAGTGAGTGATATAGGATTTATCTCACTGATATTTTTCTATATTTCACAACATTGCATAAAATAAAATATATTCTGCGTAAATTAGGTTAACATTAAATCGAGTGCAGTGATTTGATAATGCACTTACAGTATTTGAATATTATGTAAGTATCCTGCATGGACGGTTGTTAGTGTTTCGTAGCCTGCAAAGTAAAAAGTTTCTATCTTTCGAAATCGCCATAATAAAGACCGTTGGTTTCCGCCAACAGTCTAAAAAGTTACAGTTAGAGGTCTGAAGAAAAAGTCAGTGCATGCCAACATTCCCATGTACAGGTATAAATTATATAGTTTGCAAAACAATGACCGTTATTGCGATATCATAGTTTCGCTACCGTGCAACATAACATGAAATGAAAGCTGATAAAGTTATTTGTATATAACTCTTCGCCGAGTAGAATGTCAATATTATTGCCAGTTTTAAAAATTGATGTAATACAATATAACGGGGGCGCACGCCGCTTTCACCCTCTAAATCCGCATATGATCATTTATACAACAATAACAGCTGTGAAGATACTTTTTATCCGCATCTCGATCATGGTTGTTTATCACATATCATATGACGATCGTGTAATTATTTGTATGTAGGAGTTGGAACTGACTTAGCGCAAATATTAGTCAATTTCGAAGAGAATTGGGCATGACATAGAGTCCGTTTAACATTAAAATACTACACAAAACGCCAATATTTGAACCATTTTTGTCAGTCTCTTCGGGTCTGAAAATTGAATATCAGGCGAGAGTTTGTTGATTTCTTGGTTCTCGGATCCGCCGACCCGATTTTTTTCAAAAAGCAAAACATAAATATTTTTTTTAATAATGTAACCAATATCGTAAAAATGACCTTGTGAAAGGGTTTCAACCTGTTACACGGAATGCACAAAAATATTCTTGCCATGGTTATCGTGTAGTGATTAAGTTAATGATGTGTAATATGATTTTTTAAAGTAATAAATCATTAAGAGTTTAATATCACTGTCCATTTGTGAAATTCTAGTCATTAATTCACTCAATTCTGTGTAGTTTTTTTTTCCCTCCTCCAACCGGACACTTTTCCCAAAATGTCCGAGAACCAAGAAATTAAAAAACTCTGGCTCCAATCTTGTGAGTATCAGCCAAAAAGAAAATGCAAACAAAACGATACAAATACAAAAGTAAACTTTGCCAGTTTAATGTCTCCACGTCCGTGCCTGTAAACACCCAGTATGTGTGAATGAAGTAACTGCTTTATGCACAGCATACCCAGTATATGTGCTGTTAATGTGAATGAAGTAACTACTTTATAGACAGCATACCCTGTATGTGTGAATGAAGTAAATGCTTTATACACAGCATACCCAGTATGTGTGAATTAAGTAACCGCTTTATACATAGCATACTACAGTATGTGTGAATTAAGTAACTGCATTATACACAGCATACCCAGTATGTGTGAATGCAGTAACTGCTTTATACACAACATACCCAGTATGTGTGAATGCAGTAACTGCTTTATACACAGCATACCCAGTATGTGTGAATGAAGAAACTGCTTTATACACAGCATACCAAGTATGTGTGAATGCAGTAACTGCTTTATACACAGCATACCCAGTATGTGTCATTGCAGTAACTGCTTTATACACAGCATACCCAGTATGTGTGAATGCAGTAACTGCTTTATACACAGCATACCCAGTATGTGTGAATGCAGTAACTGCTTTATACACAGCATACCCAGTATGTGTGAATGCAGTAACTGCTTATACACAGCATACCCATTATGTGTGAATGCAGTAACTGCTTTATACACAGCATACCCAGTATGTGTCATTGCAGTAACTGCTTTATACACAGCATACCCAGTATGTGTGAATGCAGTAACTGCTTTATACACAGCATACCCAGTATGTGTGAATGAAAAAACTGCTTTATACACAGCATACCCAGTATGTGTGAATGCAGTAACTGCTTTATACACAGCATACCCAGTATGTGTCAATGCAGTAACTGCTTTATACACAGCATACCCAGTATATGTGAGTGAAAAAACTACTTTATACACAGCATACCTAGTATATGTGCTGTAAATATGAATGAGGTAACTGCTTTATACACAGCATATGTGTCAATGCAGTAACTGCTTTATACACAGCATACCCAGTATATGTGCTGAAAATATGAATGCAGTAACTGCTTAATACACAGCATACCCAGTATATGTGCTGTAAATGTGAATGAAGTAACTGCTTTATACACAGCATACCCAGTATATGTGCTGTAAATGTGAATGAAGTAACTGCTTTATACACAGCATACCAGTATATGTTCTGTAAATATGAATAGAGTAACTGCTTTATACACAGCATACCCAGTATATGTGCTTTAAATGTGAATGAAGTAACTGCTTTATACACAGCATAAAGTAACTGCTTTATACACAGCATACCCAGTATATGTGCTTTAAATGTGAATGAAGTAACTGCTTTATACACAGCATACCTAGTTTATGTACTGTATATGTGAATGAAGTAACTGCTTTATAGGGAAGCACTTAACTTCAGCCTATATAGGTCGCTACAATTCCGGTCAAACTGGATGAATTGAATCTTTGCGCAGTTCTACATTATTTATATTAAACAAAATAATGGGTACAAGTTGATTACATTTAATATATAGAAGAAAACATAAGTTATGGATATTGTATGTCTTTAGAAGATAAAACTATATTGAAATAATGCTATTTGCTATAATGGAGGTGACACCACTAAAATCTGGTTTAATTGGACGCGAAACACATTGTTACATCAAAAACAATACCTATGCATCTAAACACTTTAAATGCCTACATTAACCACAAAACACAACACTGGACATTTACAAAAAACCGTAGGCTAGACAAATTGCGTTCAGCCCGTTTAGCCTTCTGTCGTAATGGCACACTGGGTCGCATTTTAAATATTTCCGGATTTACTGTATATGTGAATGAAGAAACTGCTTAATACACAGCATACCCAGTATATGTGCTGTATTTGTGAATGAAGTAACTTCTTTATACACAGCACACCCGGTATGTGTGAACGAAGTAACTGCTTTATACACAGCATACCCAGTATATATGCTGTATACGTGCTGACGATACAATATCAGAACTGAAAAACAACTTTACAACTCAAAACTTCTTCACGGTCATTTAAAATAAAAAGCACCATTGCAGTAGAAGTAAATTTAGCATTAAAATGTACTCACCTTGTAAAGACAGGTAAAATAGTCCTCGGAAAAAACACAGACAAAAATGGAAGTTATTCCAAACGTAGCACAACTGTTAACTCTTTGTGCCAGATGATCTCAACACAAGATTTCTACATCAGAACGGGTGTACCTGTGTACGCATGCGCAGTAGCCGTGAAACAGTAATTCGATACAGCTGCCGATAAGCCCAGCGGCTGGCACTAAACAAGTGCGTAGGCCGCACAAACAAGCGCGTTTGTGTATAGGTTAAACTGAAAGCTGGACATGATGAGGGTATATTAATATTTTACGGATGTTAACGCAATATCCGATAGTAATTTAAGTTATTATTTAATTTGCTTACATGTTTCAAAGTTGCAAGATGGACATACGTGCAGTGGAATGGAAAACGCAGTTTTAAAACTTAATAAATAAAGTAACATATGAAATATAACCGATGATCTCAAAGATCCAGACTGCAGCAAGTTCAATAAATGTGTTTCAAATATATTTTTTTTCATTACTAGTTTGACATTATATTTTCAAACAATGTTTATTTTAATATTACACATTTGATCATTATACATAATAACTATTGTAGTAAGACTGCCAGATTTATTAATCCTTTCCGAAAATGGCTTGCCCAACCTTGATTATTATAGATGTAAAATTCATGTATCAATACTTTGATTGCACGTATAACAATAATAAAAGCGAGAGTTTACATGAGTATAACTAAGTACTAGAAACAAAAATCGTGTTGAAATCATTTGTAAGTATTAATCTTCCAAATGCATGTGATAGCACATGAAAGCTCAAACGAATATTACCGATTTACTACAACTCTTTTAATTTTTTAAATGTTATTTATGCTGTTAGTGATGCATTTATTAAATGTGTATTTTTAGGTATACCCTTCTGTATAGACGTTGATCTGATCATAAAATTTCTATTAGGTATTTTATTAGTTTTTGTAATGTGTTATTATGTTATAATTTTATAACTTTTGTATTATAGCATGATACAATTTGTCTTAACTAATTCTATATTTTTTATGCAATTTTATCTTAGGATGTGTTATGTATTTTATGTTAAATGTCGGCCAATAGGTATTCATAGCTAATATTATTTGTTATGCAAATACTCCGACTTTAAACAAATATTGAATCTAACTCTGAATCTGGGGACCTGACACTATTATTAAACAGACGTATTGCGGTGTCAAGTAGCGATGAAAACCGAACATTATTTGGCGCGAACTGATAAGCCGTCCGGCTGGGCAAATAGCGTCAGAACAGCGGGTCACTATGACACTATCAGTCTACTAGCAGAAAGCTGCGAATAAATATGTTAGTAATGTATGACTGGCTGAATGGCTGAATAAATACACAAATCCGTGTATAGAAGAAATGTATTTCATGTGATGATATGCACTATTTATCCAATCAATCTGAATAGAATGACTGTGTACACGTGTAATGTGCAAATATACGATGTGGTGTATAAATGTACATAGATAGGTGGCAAATATACTTATATGTAGTGACAATTAGTAAGAAATATCCCACAAATGCTAACGACATAAGTCTCGTAGAAAATAGTCAGAATTTTGGACAGTAGTTTTGTTTTCCGGCAAATTGTGTCCTTAGTATAAAAATAAAACCGGGCTTAATGCATGTGCGTAAAGTGTACGGATGTCCGCACAGGCTAATCCAGGACAGAACTTTCCGCCTACAGTGGATTTATGTTTAGAAGAGACTTCCTTAAAACAGAAAATACCATACAAGCGTTAAGTGTCGTCCCGGAATAGCCTGTGCAGTTCGAACAGGCTAATCCGGGACGACACTTTACGCCCTTTCATTTCTGAGGTCGCCGACGCGCCGACACGATACGCCGACGCGTCGAGACGATACGCCGACGCGCCGATACGATACGCCGAAGCGCCGACACGATGCGCCGAAGCGATATAAACGTCGCAATCTCGTATGTATTTTTCGGCGTAGCTGTCTACGATTACTTTTGACCTAGATTTCTTGCGATAATTTTATGCAGCGGGAAAACTGAATACTAATATAATTGGGCGAATTTTCTAATTTTAGGGAATGCAGACTAACAACAATGGTTTGATGTCTATCAATACTTGGTGCATATTTTTGGGGAATACAATTTACATAATTGTTTACATAAGCGGTTTAAATAAAGTTATAAAAATATCTTCGACATGCACTCTAGAACTGAACATAATTATGAACAATTTTACTCATTGTATGTCATGAACAGAATGTGATATTCATTCAAATAATGAAATAATTATTTTTGTTTAGCTTACATCAGCGGCACGCTGTATAAATAGCTATTACAACGATCTCATTGGTTGGCCGATATCAGAGAATTAATGTGCTCTGAAACGTTTCGGAGCCATACGTAGATATTCGGTGAAGATCAATTTGAAATGGTCTGTTGAAGCGTATTCAACACACTCCTGAGAAATGGTTGCATCATTGTAAAAATAGCGGGCGGTATAGCTATGCTAATATACAGTCATCAGTTAGCGTCCGGAGAATCATAAATCCGAGAATTTAAATAATGGGGAATTTATATTTATAAACTTACTGTCGATGTTAATTTTTGTTTAAATTGCGGTTGCGTTTTATTAAGAATTGCACTGTTCTATCAACTTCTCCAGTAGATGTTATTCTGTCTCTAAAAATATTTAATATCTTTCTATAAATAAAATGTGGTGAAAGACGTCTAGTAATACGTCGAAATGTTGAGCAAGTTACTTTTACTTCATTTGCGTAGCACGAATACAATTGCAAAACTAATAATACGCATAGTATATTATTAAACAGAACTATGTACACTCGCCCGATACATTATAATTTTCATTAATTCCCGCAATTATTTTCTGACAATGCTGAATATGTTAAATTTGCCTGACAAATTCATGTAACGATTATAGTAACGTAAATTACTAGCATTTCGGTTATTCATTTATGTACCTATCAATATTTTCCCCCCCCCAGGGGTGGGGAGCGGCGGGCAAACCCAGGGGAATTAGACTTATTGTACTTTGGGGGTCTAATTCCCCATCCTAGAGCCAGCATTTTTGTCTAAATACCCTCAATGGGGGATGCTTAATTGGTGTATCAAATGGTCCGGGGGCCAATATAACCAGGATCTATAATCCGGACAAAGTCTATTTCCCGGGACCCGGAATCATTCGGCGTGTCAAATTCCCGCCTATCGGGACTTTCTTTCAGTCTCAAGTCCCGTATATGCCCGCCGCCCCCCCCCCCCCCCGAGGGAAAATATTGATAGGTGCATTATTACGGTGAAAACATGGAAGGTATGATCGGTTTATTCACGGTACACATGTTAACATTGTTTGAGTTTATCTCAAATTAATGTTGGGTCCGATAAGTTTTCTTATGGTGTCCGAAAAACCTACAGTTCGAGAAGACAACTTAGTGGGGACCAAAAACTTGGGTCCGAGAAGTCACGTAACCGATAATCTTGTCCCTCTTGTATTATTTTTCGGGTTCAAAATGACATCTTAATATTAATTTCAACGCCGATTGTCATTTTTAAAGACATTTATTGTTTCATCTGTGGCTATAAACGTATGCAGTACCGTTTGAGTCAAAAGTAACTGTGAACACAACAGCTATACATTGGCACAGAGGTGACATGCACTTTATTTTTCTCGTCCCCACGAGATATTAACTCGAGGGAACGAGATACAAACTCGTGGGACCGAGATGCTAACTCACGGGAACGAAATAACAATGTCGACGGAACGACTTACTATTTCGTGGGAACGAGATACTAACTCGAGCGAACGACTTAGTGCCATCATACAACATAATCGTTTTCGTCGGTTATGGTTATAAAAAACATACATACGGAAACATCTGATTGGTTCTCTAACTCGTGGGAACGAAATACTAACTCGTGGGAAATACTAACTCGTGGGAACGAGATACTAACTCGTTCCCTCGACTTAGTATCTTGTTCCCTCGACTAAGTATCTCGTTCCCTCGACATACTAGTAGTATCTCGTTCTCATGAGTTAGTACCTCGTTGTCACGAGTTAGCATCTCGTAGGACGAGATTAAAAAAAGAGTAGTGCAGGTCACCTCTGTGCCACCGTAATAAATAGATGGACCTGCGGGTACAAAATTGGAACTACAGGCATACCTTTGTATCTACAGGTATAAATTTATACCCGGACTAAAACTGTACCTGTAGGCATATTTTCTGACCCAAACCAAAGTTAAGCAGACAGCTTAATGCAAAAATTGTTTTTATTTTTAATGTAAAATACTTCAATGTTAATATTAAATACGTATTATATCAATAAGTAAATTTAACAAGTAAACAACTGTGCTTTCATAACATTGTTTAATTCACCTGTATATATCTGTAGGAATAATAATGTGCCAACAGTTATATATTTGTACCTGTAGGTATAAATTGTACCTGTAGGTATTGTTGTAAATTTAAACCTAAAGGAACAACATTTCACCTGTGGGCGCACATGTTACAGCTGCAGGTATATTTATTTATAGTTACTGTACTCGTACATATTTTCACTTTTGACTAATACGATACGCCATATAAAATTGGGCGAAGATACGACGAGACGACGTTTATATTGCTTTGGCGCATTGTGTCGGTGCTTCAGCGCATCGTGTCGGCGCGTCGGCGTATCGTGTCTGCGCGTCGCCGACCTCAGAAATGAGACACGATGCGCCGGAGCGATATAAACGTCCTCTCTTCGTATCTTCGCCCAATTGTATAGCCAAATATGAAAAAAAACACACGAGATTGCGACGTTACTATCGCTTCGGCGCATCGTGTCGGCGCTTTGGCGTATCGTGTCGGCGCTTCGGCGTATCGTCTCAGCGCTTCGGCTCATCGTGTCGGCTCGTCGGCGTATCGTAAATTTCTGGTATTTTTCTGATAAATAAGCAAAACGAATATTAGCAACTTTGATTGAGCTTATATATTTCCTATTATTTTATCATTGTGTAAAAATATTATAGTACGCTGTAACCGACTGTCGTCCCCGTGAATTTATTAAAGCGAGTACAACTCCAGCAGGAGAATCATTCTAAAAATAGCGCGCGGAAAAGCTGTGTTAATACACACGCATCAATCAGCGTCTGGATTATCCTAAACCAGTGAATTGCAATAAATGGGAAATGCATAAACTTACTGCTCATTCTTTCCCGCTATTATTTTCTGACAATGTTAATTTGTTAAATTTGCCTGACAAATTCATTTATCAATTATGTTTACGTATATTACTAGTATTTAGCTTATTCATGTATCACTGGTAAAAACATGGGGCGGTATATGATCGGTTTATTCAAGGTTATATACCAGTAAATCCAATTCCCATAGGGTCGCATTAGAAAACGGCAAACTTCCCAAGCATTTTTCTAGCATTTCCTTTATTTCAAATTGTTCAAGCCTGGTATCAATTTAAAGATCAATCTGTCCTCTTTCAAATTTTGCAATAAAAAAGATATGCCATGTTACTTCAAAGAAAATGCATCTCACCGGTAGAAAACAGGGTTTCGGCAGTCATATTTCGACAAAAGCCCCATACCACAGTAAACACACCCCAAAAGTTCACCTTTCAAGTTAGCCTCCAATGAAGTGCACCAAAATGTTGCAGACAGGCATAGGATACAAGAAATAACCACAAAAGGTATGTCTGAGATTGCTAAATGGCTTTTATGCCAGACGAAAAGTGGAACTCTTTAGTAATAGGCACTACTTTTGAATGGATCACGGAGGGATACACAAGGATTTACTGGTATCTAACCTCAAGGTACGGATATTAATAATTATTGAGTTTATCTCAAATTAATTTTGGGGGCCGATACGTTTTCTTATAGTGTCCGAAAAATCTAGTGTCCGAGAAGTCTGCTTAGTAGGGACCGAACAATCTGGGGTCCGAGAAGTCTCCTTAGTAGGGAACGAAAAATATGGGGTCCGTGAAGTCACAGCTTGGTCCTCTTGTTTAGGGCCAAAAAAGGACATCTCAATATTAATTTCTACGCCGATTGTCTTTAAACAAAATACTTTTCTTGTTTCATATATAGCTATACAATTGGGCGAAGATTCGAAGAGACGACGTTTATATCGCTTCGGCGGATCGTGTCGGTGCTTCGGCGGATCGTGTCGGCGCTTCGGCGTATAGTGTCGGCGCGTCGGCGCCCTTTCATAAGCACAGGTCGAAGTCGCGAAACTACGATGGCGGTCACAGGACACCGTATGGACAACGTATAATCCTTGCGTTGTTATGTTTACTTTTTTATCTATTTATTTTTTGTTTTTCATTTTAACTCGTAATATATATACCTGGACCAATAATGCAACATGTCTGTGTCATTGGTATAAAATAATAATGATAAAATTAAAATTTTGTAAAACATCAATCTTCAATCTCCTCATAATCGTCTCCTCTGAAGACTTCCAAATCTGAAAGTTTTTAACTCGTGGTGGCAGCGGTAACTGAGAAGAGTACCAATTGGGAAGTAACCACTGCGAGGAGTTTGATGCACTAAGCCCGGTTTTCCCACGGCACACCTCATTTTTATTTATCGCGCACCAGAACGCAATGTAGTCTAATGCCTAAACACCAATTCCACTTGTAAACTAAAACTCAAAATAATATTTCCTTACTGAAAACAAAGGTAGATTTTGTTCTTTATCTGTAGAAAAATGCACGTGTCATTTTGGAATAACGCAATAATGGTCAGCTTTATTATTCTTCGCCTGATTTCAAGTTCGTGACGTTTCGCGACACAGAAACGCGTCAGTTTGACGTCCACGTGCGTGTTTGTAACGGCTTCTAAAAGTAACGTCATTTCCTGTATTACGTCACATCCTGAACAACAAAAGCAAACACATCAAGATGACGAATATTTTCATACGAAATGGAATTTAAGGTAAATCTTGCTTATTATTATATAAGTCATTTTTCTGAAATATAATTTAGTTATATAAGCATTTGTCGAAACACAAAAAACTATCCAAAAAAATATCTCTATATTTAATAGTTTCTATTAAATAAAGTAAAATAAGAAATCCATGTTTGTTGTTTACAAGAGTATAACGTTTTATTTAAATTCAACAAGAAAACACATCTACCTATCATTGTTAAATTCAACAAGAAAACACTTCTACCGATCATGGAATTGTATGATTTTTAAGGGACTATGTCATCGAAAAGGGCCTCAAGGGGGGGACAATTTCTTTAAAAAATTTGAAATCCAGATATTGATACTGGCATGCATTATAGCTGTTAAAACAGGGTATATATGATGGGAAAAGAGTGTACGCATTCTGAGATAAAAATCAGTTTATAATATAGGCAGTGTTTGTTTGGCCCTGTTCTTTTTACATTTTGACGTCAGAATTGTGAGCATTTTGTATAACCATAGTTTACCAAGCATGATAGCGCAGTTGGTTAAAGGGCTGTCTACTGTCATTTCTTCGCATGTCTATTAAGTCGTGAGTTTGACACCCGCTTGGGGTTTTAATTTTTTCAGACTTTTTTGATAATGTGTTTAATCAAATATCTTAGTGTGTATTATTATGTTGTATTTAATGCACATGCTTTAGTAAAGAGCATTTCTATCAAATAATATAATGTATAGTGCAATAGGAAGCCAATTTTTCGTTGACATAGTCCCTTTAAGAAACTACAGTTTTAATCAACGAGCTTTTGAAATAGGGGGTCGAGGTGTTATATTGAAAACAATGTATTTTAATGTTGCAGACATAACATGAAATCAGGGGACTGGATAACTAAGAAATCACCAAGTCTCGAGGGTAACAGTAGACACGGAGCAGATTACGATTGTCGTCAACACGGAGCAAACTACCAAATAAATAAACATTCGGAAAACGGACATTCTCACAACGGACAAATTCATAGTCACGACAATGATTTTTCAACAAAGGGCACTGACGATTACTTCCATTTGAGAGAAGAAAACCACATTGACGAACATTCAATTGCAAACTTCGCGTACAAAAATGGTGAAAAGTTCAACGAGCAAAGGAACGATTTCAAATCCAAGAGCTACAAAAGGCACAAGAAACGCATCCATTCGAGACCACCAAAACCAAAACTGTTCAGCTGTAGCAATACTTCTGTTGAACGACGGGATAAACACGTAAAGAAGCACAAGCAGGTCTCGGATGAATGCCGTCTGTACTCCAGTTCTTGTTCACAGCCGGAAGTTGAAAACAACCGAATTAAAGATGATACTTTTCCAAGTACTTCCGGAATGGACGATTATCAAAACACGGAATCGTTGCCGGATTTTGACTGGATAACGAAGGAATTCTCGTTTACGGATGTTGCTGCGCCTCTGGATTCGCTACCCCCAAATCCCCGCGAGGAGATTATGTATGACGAAACCCTTAGCCAGCAACCGGAACCAGTAATTGGAATGCGGGATGTTGGTGAAATGTCTACTTCCGATGAAACCGAATTAAGCGCTGACGATTGCGCAAGTACCCTTAGAAAAGAAAGAAAATCAATCGAACAGGAAATTCACCGGAAGTGTGCAGAGCTCGACGCTCTTATGGAACACATCCAGACGGTGAAGCGCCAACGCCGCCGTCGAAACCGGAAGTACCAGCTCAGGAAGCACGATGGCAGGACTTACGCGGACGGCGACCCGTTTGTACCCTCGTTCGTCAACATCTATCCAATTGAGCGCCGGAAGCGGCCGGCTAAGCCAATCAGGAACGCTCTTCTCATCCGAGCGGCCATGAAGGCGGCGTGGAGCGGCGCCCTGGGCTCCTGTTGCGGAAGGGGATGTTGGGCGACTTGGTCCTGGGTGAACATCCACAATGTACTGTCCGACTACGAGTGAGAAAATATGTCGTCTGCATTTTATTGTCGCTCGAATCGCGTTTCCGGAAATGGTTTTCGTATTTTATGTCAGGTTTATCTTATTCGTATCATGCATGGACTTAATGTCTTACCTTCATTTAATTTCTATTATCGTTATTATATTACGCATTTTTATGTTCTTTATACAGAAAATCTGCTTTGCTTGACATCAACAACAACAACCATCATCATGAGCTGCTTACACATATCATGTAACAGTTACAGCAACTGCAAAATACACCACGTACACTTTTGATAAAACACCGTTCTCTGCGACTAACTAAATCATTTAAATTCTTTCATTCTTGTAGTGTTTTTTTTATTATATACATTTACGAAGAAACTCATTCAACATGATTAAAACAAGCTGTTTATTTTGCACAGGCCTAGATTGGGATTTTCAAAATAAAGCAATAAACATCAACACAGTGTTGTTGTGAGGTTTATTGAATTCGTACAATTTCATTGTGATAAGCAAGTGATGTTAGTTACCCGATAATATTCTCATATTGGCAAGGTCCGGGAATTACCGATACAGCTGCAATAGATTGTTAGAGTGATCAAATTAAAAAGTCATTTTCGAGGTTTTGTTGTTTATCGGCCTATAAACAACGATTTGGAGTTCTGATGCGTAGAAATTAAACCACGAAGGAGTTAGCCCGAGTGGTTTAATAGCCACAAATGAGAACGACAAAAAGTTGTTTATTGGCCGATAAACAACCATAGTGCAAAGATCTATCAATAAACAATTTTAATAGATCTCTGTACAGTGCGAAAATTAGTTCGATTCTAACATGATCTGATAAATATTTGTATGCCCCCGAAGGGAACTCCGGGGGCACATGGTAATCACATCGTCCGTCCATCTGTCCGTCTGTCCGTCACTCTTCTTGTGCGGAGCATAACCCCATTAGTATTGAGGGGATTCAAATGAAACTTCATATAATGATAGAGGTCGATGAGAGGAAGTGCAGAGTACAAGGACCAGAACACTTTCTTCAATATTGACGGAGTTATTGCCCTTTGTTTAATTTTCTTGTGTGGAGCATATCTCCATTAGTATTCATGGGATTCAAATGAAACTTCATATAATGATAGAGGACAATGAGAAAAAGTACAGAGCACAAGAACTACAACTCTATATTCTGTATTTATGGAGTTATTGCCCTTTATTTTATTTCCTTATGTGAAGCATTAATTTTCTTTTGTGGGGCATAACTCCATTAGTATTGAAGGGATTCAAATGAAACTTCATATAATGATAGAGGACAATGAGGGGAAGTTCAAAGCACATAGACCATAGCTCTTTCTTCAATATTTACAGAGTTATTGCCATTTGTTTAAATTTCATGTGCAGCGCATAACTCCATTAGTATTAAGGGGATTCAAATGAATCTTCATACAATGATAGAGAACAATGAGAAGAAGTGAAGAGCACAAGGACCACAGCTCTTTCTTCAATATTTACGGAGTTATTGCCCTTTGTTTTATTTCCTTATGTGAAACATGAATTTTCTTTCGCGGAGCATATCTCCATTTGTATTAAAGGGATTCAATGAAACTTTATATAATGATAGAGGACAAGGAGAAGAAGTTAAGAGCAGAAGGACCACAACTCTTTCTTCAATATTTATGGAGTTATTGCCCTTTGTTTTATTTCCTTATGTGAAGCATTAATTTTCTTGTGCGGATCATAACTCCATTAGTATTAAAGGGATTCAAATGAAACTTCATTTAATGATAGAGGATAATTGGAGGAAGTGCGGAGCACAAGGACCATAACTCTTTCTTTAATATTTACAGAGTAATTGCCCTTTGTTTAATTTTCTTGTGCTGAGCATAACTCCATTAGGCTAAAAAAATAATGAGTAGTTTCTCAGGTACTTTTTCCAAAAAATCAGGAGGGAGGGCGAATTTTATTTTATTGAAGTAATTTATTATTATTTTTTGTCTCCTACTCTTTTCTATTGGCATCATGTAATGGCTTATTAAAACAAGTAAATAAGTACAGATTAAAGACAATTTTAATTTTTATTAACAACATAAGCATCCCTTTTTATAAAATTTTAAATATATAATTATGTATTAATCACAAGCAGTCATTTATGCAAACTGACGTAAAAAGGCAATCAATGTGAATTTTCATAATTAACATAAGTGCCTTCAAATTGATATACCATCAGCATTAAAGTACTTGTATTTATAGAATTTAACTTTTCGTAATTCATATTTTTATAATTGTCAAAAATAGGAATTATTTTTGCAATAAATCACCAATAATTTTTGGAAAGGAAAATCAACACTTGTCAATGCAGCTGGCATTTTTGTTTGTTTCAAATAAGACTTATATTGACACAGATTTTCTTCAAAAAATATGAAATGCTATTACACAAGCAAAAGCATCTACGAAACAAACGTTTAAATCAACAAATAGACGACATTTATTGGTTCGCAATCGAATTTTATTACTCTTTTTTTTTTTTTAATTTACACAGTATTTCACAATCTGTCTATATCCGATTTATATCATCAAACCAGACAGGAAGAAAGATACTGGAAATACCGAAATCTCTACCGGGTTACTCTTCTTCCGCTATGTTAAAATGCGGATTCGTTTAATTTTAAGCCGCCGTCCATGGGATCAAATTCAATACATCGTAATTTAGTAATAGTTCTTATGAACGTTAATGGTGTTTATTCGTCCGAAATATGTTTCTTATTTGCGAACGCCATTGTTCAAAAGCGCTTGGTACGAACGGAATATACTACGATGTACATGCTGGTTTACTCCAGAGTTATCACCAGTTATCGCGTATAGAAAATAAACGATAGCAAGTTACAAAAATGTTAATAATTCACAGATTTCAATGTGTAGTTTTTGCATTTTGTTCGGTAACATGCCCATTAGAAACACTTTCTGCAAAGTTTTTTTTTATTAACATATTTCTGGAATGCTCCTTTAAAACCCGGGCGAGATCGTCAAAAAATAGTAAATAATTTTTTGGGGGGCAGTAAATCAAATTCGTGGCGGGCCATAAAAATACGTTGCGGCACTGCTTGCGAAACAAATCATTAATATCTTTTATCCTTAGTATTGAAGGGATTCAAATGAAACTTCATATAATGATAGAGGACAATAAGAGGAAGTGCAAAGAACACGGACAACAACTCTTTCTTCAATATTTACAGAGTTACTGCCCTTTGTTTAATTTTCTTGTGCTGAGCATTTCCATTAGTATTGAAGGGATTCGAATGAAACTTCATATAATGATAGAAGACAAGGAGAGGAAGTGCAGAATGCAAGGACCAAAACAATTTATTCAATATTTACAGAGTTATTGCTCTTTGTTTTATTTTCTTGTGCAAAGCGCAACTCCATTAATAATGAAGGGATTGAAATGAAACTTCATTTAATGATAGAGGACAATGAGAGGAAGTGCAGAGCACAAGGACCACAACACTTTCTTCAATATTTATAGAGTTATTGCCCTTTGTAGTATTTTCTTGTGCGAAGCATTAATATTCTTGTGCCGAGCATACTACCATTAGTATTTGAAGGATTCAAATGAAACTTCATAAAATGGTAGTGGACAATGAGACAATCTGCAGAGTACAAGGACAATAACTATTTCTTTAATATTTCCGAGTTATTGCTCTTTGTTTAATTTTCTTGTGCGGAGCATTACTCCATTAGTATTAAAGGGATTCAAATAAAACTAAATATAACGGTAGAGGACAATGAGAGGAGTACAAGAACCATAACTCTGTCTTCAATTTTATGTAGTTATATTGCCCTTTGTTTATTTTTTGTGCAGAACATAACTCCATTAGTATTGAAGGGATTTTAAATAAAACCACATACATGTATATTGATAGAGTACGTTGAAAGGTAGTGCAGAGTACAAGGACCATAACTCTTTTTGTAGGAAGCGTCATTTTTGCCAACATGTAACTGACATTGTGTTGTCTTCCTCTGACATGCATATGCTTCGGGGGCGTACCTCACATCCTGTGACAAGCCTTGTTGCAATTGTAATGTGAACTACATTTTACTATGCTGCGCTCAGAATCGGGACTACTTTAGCATTGCTTATTGGGTAGTTTAACAACGATAATTTGGTTTCTTTGTCTAAAGATAGACAAATCAGGGCGTATCATGCTAAAATAACGTATTTACGTCCGTCAGAAAAGATGTAATTAAATAATTTTATTGGAACACTTACTAAAATAACTGATTATTGTATTGCCTAAAATATTTATTCGCGCTTGTTCAGATAAAAAGTGAACTATTACTAGTATTATAGGATATTGAGGTTTGACACCGTTTAAGAAATTTCAACATTTAGAACGCTTAGATTTAAAATAATTCAAAATAACACTATAAAAACACGTCATTAAATATACCAAATGATATGATTGGAGTGTGCGCGCTACCGCTTTATCATTTTACAAGAATAAGTTTTTTTATTGGAGTATAATGCTCACTTGATTACAGGATTTAAAAACACACACACAAGAAACAAAACAAAAAAAACAACAACAACAAGATGTCCAAATGGCCCTGGGTCGCTCACCTGAGTTTAATGAATCAAAATGGTTTGTTAAACTTTTAAAGCATGCAGAGGTGAAGTAAAAGTTGACACTGATCTCAAGTGTTCAATAAGGAAAAAAGTCCCCGCCCCCATGGCGGCCATGTTTTTTTTAACGAATCAAAATTATTATTTTGAAGTATTCTAGTCGAGGACCACCCAAGGAACATCACACCGAGTTTGGTTTATTTCCACAAAGCGGTTTCAGAGGAGATTTTTAAGTAACTTGAGTGTTGACGACGGACGATGACGGACGACGGACAACCACTGCCCACAAAAGCTCACCATTAAGCACTTCGTGCTCAGGTAAGCTGAAAAACAACAACAATAAAAACCAAACATTTAAAATTAGTGTTTATCAACCAATAAACAACGATTTGGAGTTCTGATGCGCAGGAATAAAAACCACGAGGGCGTCAGCCCGAATGGTTTTATAGCCACGCATCAGAACGACAACGATTTGTTTATTGGTCGATAAACAACCAGAATATTATTTCGATTCTAACGTTAATATTTTTGCAATTGCAATTAGAACTACATTTTACTATGCTCCGCTCAGAATCGGGACTACTTTTTGTGTTGTTCATTGGGTAGTATAACAACGATAATTTTGTTCTTTGTCTATAGAAACAAGAGGGCCATATGACCCTAAAGCGCTCACCTGAGAATAAAAATCTGTGTCTTGCTGTTTCAGGAGAAGATTAAAAGTGATTTTGCTATTTAAGTGTATACAAGAAACGTGAACATTCCGCAATGTTTCGAATGTAATGCAGGTTAATTGTAATATCTCAATTCGTTCTCCATTTATTGAGCAAAAACCATTTTCTCTTTGTTAGATTCCTTACAATATCTCAATTCGTTATTGAGTTATTTAGCGGAAACCCTTTTCTATTTTTAGTAATGGTGACCTTTACCCAAACCACCCCAAAAAAGAAGGTATATATATATATGAAGTTTCATTAGAATATCTCAACTTGCACTTGAGCAGAAACTGTATTTCTATTGTTAGTAACGCTGATCGTGACCGAGACCCCCACCTTTAATAGAAGCAATCCAAAGAAACGTCTTGATTTAAGGTACCTATATGTAAAGTTTCATTGCAATATCTCAATTCGTTATTGAGTTATTGAGTAGAAACTCTATTAGAATTTATATTTTAGTAACAGAGACCTTGACTCTAAACATTCCAAATGCTGTCCTAAGAGAGGTCTTGAATTAAGGTATCGATATATGCATGAAGTTTCATTAAAATATCTCAATTCGTTCTCGAGTTATTGAGAGGAAACCCCAGTTTGACGCCGCCTGCCCGAAGGGAACCGGAAGCATGGCCAGTTTTGACCCCAGGGTAAAAATTTGAACAATCTTTCTCTAGAGAGGACCACTATAGGATGTAACATACCAAATACGAAATCTGTTGGCCTTGGGTCATTTAAGTCTACATAAACCATGTGACCCCGGTGCGTGGCCATTTATTACCCCAGGGGCATAATTTGAACAATCTTTGCAGAGGACCACTATACGATGTTAAATACCAAATACGAAACCTGTGGGCCAGTTTTGACCCCAGGGGAATAATTTGAACAATCTTTGCAGAGGCCCACTAAACGGGTTACATAAATATCCAATAGCCTATGAAAGCTCTCAGCCTTGCGGATTCAGAGGAGATTTTTAAAATTTTCACTGTTTAAGTCTATTTTTTGTTTGAGGATAATTCCTGTGAAGTTTCGTGAAATCTGCCAAACGGTTTATGATAAGCGGATAGACGAATCTCACGGTATCCTCATAGCTCAGCATGAGCTCTATGTGCCCTTTGAGCTAAACTAACAAATATCATATTAGAACATTGGATAAATATTCATAATTTTTCGATGTTGAAATTGTATTATTTTGAACACATCGGTTGTCAATGTAACGATAATGACATAAGCTATATCATTATATGCCTATACTCACTGAATTCACCCTTGCCGATCTTGTACTTGCACAGATCGCACTCGTTCCGGAAGGGGTGATCGTCTAGCGAGCAAATGGGCTGGTACACCCGGGAGCACGTGATGTTCGGGTTTATATGGGAGCCTTCCTCCAAGGCGAGACCGGAAGTGGTGTTGGTCTGGAGGTACTGGGTGCAGTTCACCTAAACACAGAATTATTTTCGCCTATGTTGAGGGTGTCCGAAAGCATTGATTGTCCGAAACCATAGATTAACCCAGTGTCATATCAAATCAAAAGTGTTGGACTTTATAATACCTGTATATTTTTCAAAATCCGTGTTTGGTTTCACTTATTCGCATTCTTTTAATTAAATCAGGAAGGGTTAGTGGTGCACGAAGGACTAAAACAACAACAGCAACAACAGTAGTACCAACAATGAAAACTACATAATCACAGAAGAAAAACAAAAATCGACAACAATTATAAATATTAAGAGTTTATTTTCGCTTAAAAAGATGCGAGTCTTTCGAGCGTTCTGTTTAATTTCTATGTGCTTGTTTGAGGTTTCAAAACGATCTTATAAATTACGAAATACTACTGCTACTACTTAACATTCAGCGTTAATGGTAATAAAATATGAAATATTACTACATGTGCTACTCAATTGTCAGCATTAAGGGACCTCATAAAATATGCAATATTACTACATGTGCTACTCAATTGTCAGCATTAAGGGACCTCATAAAATATGCAATATTACTACATGTGCTACTCAATTGTCAGCATTAAGGGACCTCATAAAATATGCAATATTACTACATGTGCTACTCTATTTTCAGCATTAAGGGACCTCATAAAATATGAAATACTACTACATGTGCTACTCTATTGTCAGCATTAAGGGACCTCATAAAATATGCAATATTACTACATGTGCTACTCTATTGTCAGCATTAAGGGACCTCATAAAATATGCAATATTACTACATGTGCTACTCTATTGTCAGCATTAAGGGACCTCATAAAATATGAAATATTACTACATGTGCTACTCTATTTTCAGCATTAAGGGACCTCATAAAATATGAAAATATTACTACATGTGCTACTCTATTTTCAGCATTAAGGGACCTCATAAAATATGCAATATTACTACATGTGCTACTCTATTGTCAGCATTAAGGGACCTCATAAAATATGCAATATTACTACATGTGCTACACTATTTTCAGCATTAAGGGACCTCATAAAATATGAAATACTACTACATGTGCTACTCTATTGTCAGCATTAAGGGACCTCATAAAATATGCAATATTACTATATGTGCTACTCTATTTTCAGCATTAAGGGACCTCATAAAATATGAAATATTACTACATGTGCTACTCTATTTTCAGCATTAAGGGACCTCATAAAATATGCAATATTACTACATGTGCTACTCTATTTTCATCATTAAGGGACCTCATAAAATATGCAATATTACTACATGTGCTACTCTATTTTCAGCATTAAGGGACCTCATAAAATATGAAATATTACTACATGTGCTACTCTATTTTCAGCATTAAGGGACCTCATAAAATATGAAATATTACTACATGTGCTACTCTATTTTCAGCATTAAGGGACCTCATGAAATATGCAATATTACTACATGTGCTACTCTATTTTCAGCATTAAGGGACCTCATAAAATATGCAATATTACTACATGTGCTACTCTATTTTCAGCATTAAGGGACCTCATAAAATATGCAATATTACTACATGTGCTACTCTATTTTCAGCATTAAGGGACCTCATAAAATATTAAATATTACTACATGTGCTACTCTATTTTCAGCATTAAGGGACCTCATAAAATATGAAATTTATACTACTACTACTCTATCTTTGGCGTTGAAGGACCTCATAAAATATGAAATACATGTACTACTGCTACTCTATCTTCAACGTTAAGGGACCTCATAAAATATGAAATACTGCTGCTACTCTATCTTCTGCGTGAACATTATAAACTATATAGGACATTATAAACTACGAACTACTACTACTGTATACTTTATCTTCGGCGTGAAAGGACCTCATAAACTACGAAGTACTACTTCTACTCTATCTTCGTCGCGAAAGGACCTCATAAAATACGAAATATTACTACTACATGTATTATCTATTTTGCGTTAGGGACCCCATAAAATATGAAATACTACTGCTACTCTATCTTCTGCGTGAAAGGACATTATAAACTACGAAATATTACTACTACCCGTTGCGAGTGGACCTAATAAAATATGAAATATTACTACTACTCTATCTTCGGCGTGAAAGGACCTCATAAATATGAAATACTACTACTACTCTATCTTTGGCGTGAAAGGATCTCATAAAATGTAAAATACTACTACTGTATACTCTATCTTCGGCGTGAAAGGACAGCATAAAATATGAAATACTACTACTACTACTCTATCTTCGGCGTGAAAGGACCTCAGAAAATACACAATCGTACTACTAATAATCTATCTTCGGCGTGAAAGGATCTCAGAAAATATGAAATACTACTACTACCCTATCTTGGGCGTGAAAGGACCTCATTAAAATATGAAATACTACTACAACTCTTATCATCGGCGTGAAATGACAGCATAAAATACGACATACTACTACTACTCTATCTTCGGTGTGAGAGAACCTCATAAAATGCGAAATACTACTACTCTGTATCAGCGGCGCGAAAGGACCTCATAAAATATGAAATACTACTACTACTCTATTTTCGGCGTGAAAGGACCTCACAAACTACGAAATACTACAACAACTCTTATCTTCGGCGTGAAAGGACAGCATAAAATATGAAATACTACTACTACTCTATCATCGGCGTGAATGGACCTCATAAAATACAAAATATTAATACTACCCTATCTTTGGCGTGAAAAGAACTAATAAAATATGAAATACTACTATTACTCTATCTTCGTCGTGAAAGGACCTTATAAAATACAAAATACTATTACTATACTAATCTATCTTCGGCGTAAAGGGACCTCATAGAATATGAAATACTACTACTACTTCATACCAGAGTGGCGTTCGTGAGGTCCTTGACACACGGTCCGCTGCTCACGTACTTGATCGGGTCTGCGGTCGGATGATCGGCCGCCAATGAGCACTGCGCAAACCGGAAGAAGCACATATTCGCTGTTGAAAGAAAAGATATTCAACTGAACTGCTTATAACATTGTCCACAATATATGTTTTTAAATGTTTCAATATGTCGATGACACAACAATTATTCCTCTAGCGCATTCAAATTAAAATGATGTTTCGAGTTGTGGTTCCTTACAGTGGAAAACGCCTACTTTATAAACACAATACTTTGCAAACTACTCACTGTGATCCAGACACTGTGACAGTCGCGTTAATGAACTATAAAAAACACGCATAATACAAGTATATCAAAGTGGTGAAAACTAACGATATATCCTGTGGTTGGAGGCGCAGACGGCGTTCTGCGTGTAGTTCATGGATGACGCGGTTGGCTGGTTGGTGTTCAGGCATTGCGCCTGCAAGACATAGGTCTATTGTTTTGACCATGTTATAGAAAGCACGGTACAATCAATAGTATAGTCATCCTCGTCGTCGTCGTCATCAATAGCACTATCATCATCAGCAGCATTATCATCGTCATCATCATCATCATCATCATAATCATCATCATCATCATCATCATCATAGTGGTCGTCATCGTCGTCATTATCATTATCACTGTATTCATCGTCGTCATCACCGTCATAATCGTCATTATCTTTATAAAAATCGTCATTACCATTACCGATATCATTATGATCATTAAATTCATCATCAACATTTTCATCATCGGCGTCATTATCAGTGTGGTTTTCATGTAAGTGGTTATTTATGTACGTACACACGTATAGAATGCATTCGTAAAGAAGTTACCTTCAATGTAAAGTAATCTGTCATTTAATTATTGATGATAAGTTTGACACCCACGTACTAGGAGCACTTGGGAACAAGGGATGGCATTGTCTACACAAGGTCCATAATTCGACGGCTCTAATGTGTGTCCGGCAGAATGCGCCCTGCATACAGCAATGGTGAACTCGCAGCTGTTTTCTGTAATAGTTTGCACAGGGAGGTATTCCAATTTTCCTCCTCCTCCTCCTCCTCCTCATCACCACCACCAACACGACGACCACCACCACTATCATCATCATCATCATTATCATCATCATTATCATAATAATAATAATAATAATATAATAATAATAATATAATAATAATAATAATAATAATAATAATAATAATATAATAATAATAATATAATAATAATAATAATAATACTCATCATCATCAGCAGCAACAGCATCATCAGCATCATCATCATCACTACTGTTATCATTAACATCCTTCTCCTAACCCCCCTCATCACCAGTAGCACCAGAACCAACAACAACAACAACTGCAAAATGTTATGAAATGCTCGGATACTTACTGTAGAAAACGCCGTCTGTTCCACACATCCCATTCTCGTGCATTTCGTCGTCACAGATTGTGTCACATCTCCCGACTGTTAGATCTGCTTGTCGTCTGATGCTCGAAGCAGACGACGCGTACAAATACGCTAGGACAGCTAAGAAAGACCCACGAAAACAGTAAGAGCCAGTTACCGATGCATTACCCTCCGAATCATAACGAAGTTACAATTCTAACATGACACGCGCCAGTTTTCTGTAGACAAAGAACAAAACTTACCGTTGTTAAACTACCAATAAACAGCCCGAAAAAAATAGTTCCAAAACTGTAAAATATAGTTCGCATTGTAATTGCAGAAAATGTTATCAGGTCATGTTAGAATCGAAATAATTTTCGCATTATCGTTGTTTATCCTCTAATAAACAACGATTTGTCGTTCTGATGAGTTATATTAAGCAACTCGGGCAAACGCCCTCGTGGTTTAATTCATACGCATGAGAACTCAAAATCGTTGTTAATTAGCTGATAAACAACTATAAATCGACAATTATTTCTTAAATATAATTTATAATAATATCAAAACTAGTATGAGTATTTTAACATCAATTTAAGTCAAAATTATACAACGATATAAGTGATATTTGTATCAATTATATGAAAATGGTAAGCAAGCATTAAAAGAGTAGGATCGCTTTTTAATGGTTGTTTACATTTAAAACAGTTTGTATTAACGTTAGTTAATACAAACTAAAATAAACCGCTATTATTCACAACAAAATATGGTTTCTGACTGTTTCCACTGGAGCGTGTTCTTATTTTAACTAGTTTAGCAATTAATGGCAAATATGAATTGTTTACAGACGAAATGCCATTTATATAATAATCAATAAAAGGAAATACATGATAATTTTAAGTAATTCTTTAATAATATGCATAACAACTTACCGAAAATGTTGATAGACATGTTCCTGTTTTCTGTCGTCGAGCAAAACTGTTCTAAGATTTGTTCAGGGCTCTAACATTATCTTTCACAATTATTCGATCAAGAGACCAAATAAATATATATTAGGAACTTAAAGGGTCAATACGGACGTTATAGATAAAGAACGTTCAAGCTATAGTGACCAGTATACAATCTTGTAAATTTAGGCTTAAAAAATTATTGATTTGTTTCTCAGGCAGCGCCGCAACGTTTTTTATGGGCCGCCACGAATTTTTTTTAATGCCAAAAAAAATGTTTGATTAACTATTTTTTTGACGATCGCGCCTGGGTTTTAAAGGAGCAGTCCAGAAATATGTTAATAAAAATAAAACTTTGCAAAAAGTGTGTTTAATGGTCATGTTACCGAACAAAATACAAACACTACGCATTGAAATCTGTGAATTATGAACATTTTGTTAACTTGCTATAGTCTATTTTCTCTATGTGATAACTGGTGATGACTATGGAGTAACATAGCATTGACACACTATTGTAGGCATTCGGTATTGTTTATGCGGTTTAAGTGTGTCTTCCTGTCGCATAACCATGGTCATGTTTAGCGTTACAAACCGTTCTGAAAGTTTTAGGATAGGGAAATGCTATTTTAAGTATGCGTACATTTCCCTTTGATTTGGAAATTGTATAATTATGCAGCCAATCGTTTTCCCGATACAAGCGCAAATCTAATGTTTGCACGCGCCGTATATGACAGTATTTTTCCATTGACTCTAAGTTCTTTATTAAGAACACTGTTCTGTATTTATGCTACCACATTCAAACAAGATCATGACTGCTATCTTTACACACCTTTGGGAAAGCGACACATTGGTAAAAGGATTTTGCAATGTCCGACATTTACGGTTCAAATTTTCAAACAAACTCTTAAAGACGTTCGCAACAAAAAGAAAATAATTGGGTTAATTTCTCCTTTTGCTTCATTTTTTTCCTTATTGGTCAAATTACACCAAAACGGAAGTCACATCCTCAGGGTTACATGTCAGTTAGATAATAAACACATATGGTTCAGTGTATAATGCATATGATTTTTAAAATACAGTTTAAATCATATGTTTTGGTATCAATTTAAAGGTATATATGTAAGAAATAAGAAAAAAAGGTTATTTGGGGCAATACTTTGTTCTTAGTGGTTCCCAGCTTCATAACTTTTGGCCCAGGTATTCATGCACAAAATTGCAGCCTCCATGCCCGTCAAAACCGGTGTGTTTATTCTTAGGTAATTAGTTTGAGTTACAACACATATACTTTTGTGACATGCTGTTTTTTTTTAAAAAGGCTATGGCCTTATCCTTCCAACGATGTATGGTGATATATTGAAAAGTAGCTTGGTCAAGGTGATCAAACATTGAAATCAAACATTGTATATTTTATATGTAACTATGAAGGAATTTATTTGCGCATGCGTAACCTTTAAGAACTTCCGGTAAGATTTGTCGTCTGCAATTTTTTTTTAATGGATGCTTACAAACGCACTGTAATGGAGGGAATTACTGCCAGATGCCATCTTGACCCCATTAAAGGCCGTATTTCATGGGATGGTTGCTCTAGTGGACATGAGGGGGGTAGATAGGGGAAAGTTAAAGCAAAATGTCCACCAGAGTAACCATCCAAGACCCATCACCGTGTTGTTTTTCAGTTTCATTTTGACATTAATTTGCACGAGTCTCAACAATTATCTCATTTATGTCATAATACTTTGTGTTGCAATCCTTATCATTTAGTTTTAGAACCTGTAACTGTTAATAATGCCCGCAAAGTTTGTGTCCGCACTGGCCGATGCATTGGCCATAATGACCATCCAACCTGCCTACTTTGAATCATACCAATTTTCCTAATTTTCAAAGTTAACAGATTCTATTAAGCTCACATTTTAGTATGTAATTGTACTAAAATAAGGCACTCAGCTGAAAAAATGCATGAAACGCAGCAAATGAAGGCAAACCTATACATATATACACAAGTACGAGGCTCGTGGTCGGTCCAGGTTTTCTAAGCCTCGCTAAATAAACTTATCTTTATTGAACGCTAACCTAGTTTTCTCCATTTATACATAACTGTGGTCTCTTAAATGTCTAGAACTTCTTACGACCGGTACCATGTCAGTGAGGCCCTTACTATAATGCAAATTTTTTTCATGTAATTTACACCGTCTCTGGCGTGTCGCGTACCTAGTAGTTTTGCGTTTTTCAATTACCTCTTTATTCGGCCTTTGGGTTCTTAGATCGGTCTTCCGTATTTGACGTATGACCGTGGAACCTTTTGTAAGGGTGGCCCCTAGAGACTTGGTTTTAATCAACACAGACACTGCGTACCCATTGTTTAGTTTATGAACCTGGCCGTGAATCCTTCCGGCAAAGTTCCTAGGGTTGTTATCATTTTGGGGCTAACTGTCTGGCAAGATCGATTCACGGCCTCGCATTTTTGCGTAGTGGTCAAACAATTGGTTTGATCAAGGGCTGAGGGAGACAGCATAATGGCCATGCATTTTAAAAGTAATGCCTTATCACCCTCTGTCATTCTTAGTTTAGCATTCATTAGCATTAAGTTTTTAGCCTGTCGGTAGTTAGCACAACAAACTAAACTAGATGCTTTGCAGGGCTCTCCGCAATAACAACCAAAGCAAGAAACAATTGCATCGGCTACCTTGGGCATACATTGTTTTAGTTTGTTTAGGTCACCATTGTAAACCTTTGGGCTGTCTTTAACTCTGCAACACACCGTTGATCTATTGAAAGAGCAAAGCGATTCTTAATGTTTGAAGACCCTTTGAACATATTTGAACTAAAGTTGGCTTTGTGAACAGCACGCTTCAATGGATTTCCTAAGTGCCATATGTCTTTAAAGTGTTCAACTTTATGTTTATTCCCTTTGCTCACACCTGCATGACTCCTAGAGTCACCATCACCCGTATAACCAGCTATTTTAACACCATTTGATATGTTGCGGGATACTATTTCAGGCCATTTACCTTCGTTACCTATTGGGTCTGATTCGGATGCATTTGCGAAGCAATGATCCCTATGGTTTGGGCAAACAACATTGTTCCCCTCCAATAATGCAAAGTTTATTGGCAATATGTACCCCTACTATTTTCTTGTCTTTAGTGTTATTTTCACAAAATGTGGTTGTCGCGATAGACCCTGCCTGAAATGGGGTCGAGTCGGAATTGAACATGGGGTTATTGGAGCACGAGTCGCCCTCTACATTTACAGTTTTGGCATTTATTTGACCTATTAGGGCATTTTCCTTCACAAGGGACACTCTTTGCTCATGCATGTCCTTAACATTGACACTTTCTACCTTTTCATTAACTTTTTTTTACTTAATCTTTGCATTGAGGACTGGGTGGGGGCTATTATATTAGCGTTGTTAAGAATACTGCGCACACCGATATTGCTGATTGGTGTTGTGCACATACCAAGCTGAAGGCCTATGTTTACTTTTGCGGCACGCCTACCACGACCTTTTTTACAATCAACCTCCTCGTAAGATGGCGATACTTGCTAATGTATGAACACTTTGTACATTTTAGCCGCTCACGCCAACCTAGACCCCACCTAATGGAGTTAGCGGCATCAAAATATCAATCGCCATCACAGTTTGGTTTAATTTGAGTATGTTCTTTAAATGCAGTGTTGAAAGGAACCTGGACCTCAGCCTGAGCAATTAAATTATTGGTATACAAGTCTGGATGTAGTGACGAGTCATCAAAACTACTGTACTCATCAACTACATTAGTGGCATTGGGACGTGGCCGCAACGTTGACACAGTCGTGTCCGTACCATCGGTATCTTTGAAGGTTAGTACATTGTAATTGTCATGTATTCTACTATCGAATGACTTCTTTTCCAATCTCACATACTTCTTATCAACAACAGTAGGAAAAGAAAGAGCTTTACCCTTGTTGGGACTCCCAAGCCCCTTTTTGAACCCACTTTTTCGCAAGTGAGCTCGACGCTTTGAAGCCGGCACAGCGACTAGACTTATCACAATAAAAAAAGAGTAAAATATTGTATATGTACACTAATTATATCTAACTTACATTAGTAATCACAATAATGAGTAAACATGCACAGAAAACCTTTTTATTTTCACAGATTACACAGCACTGGGTACTGGATACAGACTGAAGGTTGCTGGAGACTGGCCTAGAAGGAATTCACACGTCACCCACAGGTTCAGGTGTGACAGCAGTCTGTTAATTAGTACCTGGCATTGACATTTGTTTGTTTAGTGTGTGTCAGGAGGTACAGTCTGTTGATTGTTATGTAAACAAACCCTTTCATGGGGTCAAATGGCATCTGAAATGCTACTTTTATGTGGATTTTACCAAAAAAATGCAGAAAAAAGAGAGCTCAAAACAGCTTAAAAACCTGTTCTATAACATTTAGAATGCCAATAAAGATTGTTTGCACTACTGATATTATATATTACATCTGCTATGCCTATTAAAACTCAAAGTTATGCTTAATTCTGAGTTAAAATAATGTTTTCCAAGATGTACCTAAGTACATGTTTTCTGTCTAAATTCTTGTCTCGAAATGCCTTTATATGTGGTATTTTCAATTATATTTTTGTGCAATAAATCCTTATCCCAGTGTGATAGGACTTCATGTTCTTTCTCGAAATAGATCAGATTTATGAAAAATGTGGTTTTTATTCAAATTTGAACGGGTTGGGTTCTCTTAAAGGCCAGTTAGATAATAAACACATATGGTTCAGTGTATAATGCATATTTTTAAAATACAGTTTAAATTATATGTTTTGGTATCAATTTAAAGGTATATATGTAAGAAATAAGAAACAAAGTTTCTTTGGGGGCACTACTTTGTTCTTAGTGGTTCCCAGCTTCATAACTTTTGGCCCATGTATTCATGCACAAAATGGCAGCCTCCATGCCCGTAAAAACCGGTGTGTTTATTCTAAGGTAAATAGTTTGAGTTACAACACATAGACTTTTTTGACATGCTGTTTTTTCAAAAGGATATGGCCTTATCTTTCCAACGATGTATGGTGATATATTGAAAAGTAGCTTGGTCAAGGTGAAAATTGAGATCAAACATTGTATATTTTATATGTAACAATGAAGGAATTTATTTGCGCATGCGTAACCTTCAATTGTATATAGGTTACGATATACTAATTTCATCTCTAATGTCCATTGAAAATAAATATGTAAAAACACACTATGCAAGTGTATTTGCAAACAAATTTAGTTCAGAAATGATCCATTAAATATCTTCATTCTGTTTATAAGTTGTTTATGTATGTTAAAACGAAACAGGAAAAAAGGCTACAGAGGTACCCTATATGAAATCCAATATTTCCCAAACAAGTTCGGTGAGCCATTCTTTGTATTAATGTTTTGGTGTAAGTATACATTGGTGCATGTCTATGCGAAATTTTAAGAAAATCTTTCGTTTGGAACAACATATGCATTTGATAAAAATGAAGTTTCAAAAAGCATGATTAGTTTCCATTTGACACACTTAAATATCCAGTCAAATTCATTAGTAAAAGCAGTAAATGTAGTTTAAGGTAGAAAGATCCTAATGACTTCGGAAATACTCGCAAAATATCGGTTAACTTCGGCCCATTCGCCACTAACCGTAAATCTAATCGATCTGATCCGAAACAGAAATTATTTTCGCGAAATAAACATTACTTTTCGAATGTTGAGTTATTTTCAATTAAATGTGTGAAATAAATGCTTATTTGTCGTTAAAGATGAAAGTAAAAATGTAGTTTGAAGAAAAACAAGGTACTCTGACATGGGGAATACCTTCAAATGTCGTCATTGTTGGGAATTTCTGTTTGCATTTAATCATGGCATTTTCGCGATATTTCTGGTGTATTTCCTTACACTTAAGTTAAAATAGTTATAAATAAACGTCCAAGGCTTATTAATATTATTGAACATTATTCCTATATAAAAACATAGGAGATACGTGCTCCTTGCTGTGAAATAACATTCATTCACACCAAAAACTTGGAAAAATAGTCAGTCGAGATGGGTGGAGAGCGGGACTCGGGTGATCGAGTTTGGTGTTCTGGTGGATAATTTAAAATACTATTCATTGCGTAAACTTGGGCCTGTTCCACTGAGGAATTTTGACGAGATCTACCGCTGTAAAAAAACATCTGAAAATTATGTATCGGCGAAATGATGAGAATGGTCTAAGAGACACCGTTTTATCCCAAAACAGTGACATTTTACCAATAGTCACACACTTCAAGAAGAGTCTTGATGAAGTTATCACACAGTTTTTTGTATTTAAAATGATTAAAACAAAAGACTCTTTCTTTGACATTAATGCGAAAATAATTCATTTAATATCGATACTGCTAATAGATTTTAAAATATTTTAACATAGAAGGAAAATATTTGCTTTTTTTACTTGTCTTATTTTTCATATTTTTTTTATAACATACAGTTTCTTCAGTCCAAATGTTATACCTTGAGATTTTTGTGGTGAACCTCTGTCAATTTATACCCTTTTCCTCTCAGATAAGGTTATATTATGTTTTGGTATTACTGATTTTGACATACTATGAAATAAAAGTATTTTTTTTTTACAATAATTGGTGTTTGACATATTATTATTTGAAATCTGTTGTTTTTTACCATATGCTTACCCAAATTTAATGTAATAAGTATTGTTGGTCAACATTAGTACTTATGTTTGTCATACTTTTTCATAAGATACACCTTTAATGTATAAATTAAAGATATTCGGGAATAAATAAAATACATTTTGACAATATGTCAGTCATTTTTGTAAGTGTACCCCATCAGAATTTTAGGCTGAAGTAGAAAAATGAGGGGTTATAAGAAAAATCGAATTTTTGTCAAAACGTGTGGTTAGATTTTGTTTACATTTCACAGTTTAGTCTCATCATAAATTTAATTATCAAAGATAAGAGGAAAATCAAGGTCTGAAAAAAGTCCCATTAGGGTCTTTCTACCTTAAACGTTTTTATTATCAACATACACATGTATATTGCCAAACAAAGCATGTACAAACATGTCAGTTGAAAGAAACATAACATTGTTTGAAAAATAACTATTCTATATACTTAAAACATTGATAAAAATCCAAACTGAAAAAGGGGCTTGACAGGTACCGTATTCAAAACCCAATAGTTCCGGAACCAGGCCGGTGACCCCTATTTTTGAAGACTGTTTTAGTTTCAGTATACAATGCCGCATGTATGTGGGATATTTTAACAAAATCTGTCGTTTGGAACAGAAGATATTCGTATATTTGATAAATTATTGATGTTTTCACAGGAAAATTTAATGAATAATTAACGTCAATAAGTGTCCATGACATATCATTCGTTTTATCATTAAACTGCTCTTGATATTACCAAACGAAAAAAGATGCATTCAACAATCCCCATCTTTGTTTGAAAATAAACGCTTTATATTATTAAACATTCTAAGTAATACAAACGGAAAAAAGGCTTCGACAGGTATCGTATTCAAAATTCAATATTTCCTGAAAAAGTTTTAAGAAAATCTGTAGTTGGAAAAAAATTGAAGGACATTGTTGCGAACGTCTTTAAACTAATGACATCCCTACTTTTGCTATTTACTTGTATGTAACCGAAATATTTACCGAGTGTCCTGGAATAAGGCCACCAAATTAATGCGCTACAATAGGTTATTTTTGACTCGAAAGTATTGCAAAAGTATTTTTTTCTTGCTACCAATTCTCATTCTGAATATTTTGACAACAAATTACTGGAATTTGTTAATTTTTAACTGTACTATGGACAATCGAGAGATTTCATCGTATGATCTATTTTGACTCAGCAGGCTACGAACAAAGATCTATAAATATACATGTTTATTTACAGATTTTTGGCTGTAGTGACGTATCGAGTACAGTACGGGGAGGTACGGTAAGAATTGGTTTATCTCATTACTAAGTGGGTTTACACGCAAGGGCCAGGGCTCTTCCGTTCCAGGGATTCTAGAAGGCAGACATGCTTCTGCGTTGGTGAGTATTTTCCCGTCCTGAACCCTGATCCCCTAGTTCGAAGGGTTAATGTCTAGATAATATCGTGAGTAACTTTATTGGCGACGAGGATAAGTGGTTGGAATTTGCTCGCAATCGGATTTCTAAGGTTATATTTCAATTTTTCCAGTCCGTGTCTAGCAAACACAGTGGGTGGGGAAATTGCCAGTTTTAATATAATCTTTTGATTGTGCAGCATTTCGATACCAGGGAGTTATCTAGAGCCTTTGTCAGGGCCTATAAATTAATTTTTTAAATTAATTTATCCAGTTTTGGCCAAAACTAGGGACGGGTATTCCGCGCATGCGCGGAAGGGACTCTGTTAAGGGAAATACGAGCCATAGGTGCAACTCTTAAGAAGTCTTATAGACTCTAAGTTTGACCTGTGTCTCTAGTAGTGTCTTACAGTCACACTAGACACTCTAATAGTGTCTTCTAGTTACACTAGCCCCAATTAGCCCCGCTAGCCCCATTAGTGGTGTCTTATAGTCCCACTAACCCCACTCCATAGACTACAGACAGTTGCGGAGCACTACAGACCGATCGGTTGCAGCACAGTATCCTTGAGCGTATCCTTGAACATTGAATTGTTTTTTATTCTTTCGCAATTTAAGTAATTATATTAATAACTGACTATTTTTAAATTAATAATTTAATAAACATTCAAACAAGCTTATTACAATTAAATTATATTTGACTTGCAGAAGTAATTTAATTTTATATTGATATACAATTCATTGATTGGCCCTGCACTTGTCTACAACCGGAAATGCCAATCAACGTCAACACGGCGACTGTGCAGGAATTTACACAAATTCCAGGGATCGGTGAGAATTTGGCCAAGCTAATTGTCCAGTTCCGTGAAATATACGGGGTGGTTAGAAAGGAAGCGCTTAGTCTAGCGTTACGGGGCAAATTGACGGCGGATGTGTTGCAGATGTTGGACTTTTCCGAGCCCAAGCCTCTCGACTTGCTTGGTTTTGACCTCATACTCCCACCACAGGATTCCAAGGCGCAGGGTCAAGCATTAATGGAACCTTACGATTAAAACAAAGTCCAACCAGGGTCCGACATGCCAGACCCTATGAGTCGGAACATGGCCGGTTAAGAAAACCTTGCTCTTATATAGCGAGGTCCAGCTCAAGTTCGTGTTCCCGGGATCGACAAATCATAGAAAAAGATAGAAAGTCCGTGAAGGAACCAAGAAAACCAACACACAGTGACAGGGACCGGAAGTCGGCGCCGAAAGTCAGGAGCTCTGTTCGCTCCAGGCCTTATAATTCGCCATCGTTGAGTAGCTCCCCGGAGTCTAGGTCGCCACCAAGGCACAGAGCAAGCAAAAGCAAAACGACACACAGGCGGCCACACCACGCTCGCTCGCCTTACAGTTCCGGTTCGGACTCTAGGTCTAGGACACGTTGGTCACCCCGGAAATCCAAGACCTACCGTAGTCCTTCGAGCGTATCGTCTCGCGAACGACACTCTCGCAGACACGGGGTTCCGCGCCAGCACACCAAAACGCTGCGTTATGACGGGAAGGCAAGCTGGATTTCTTTCAAACGAAAGTTTGATAGCTACCGGAAGATCATGAGGTGGTCGGAAGAAGAATGCAAGGACTACCTTATCTAGAGTCTGCAAGGAAATGCCCTGGACTTCTTCACTCTAACGACTACGGACAACGAAAGATACTCGTTCAGGAAGGTAGTGAAGTTGGGCGCGGTTTGGGTCCAAGGAACTGCGCGAAACTTCAAAAGCCCGCTTCCGCCAGGCATACCAGGGGCAAGAGGAGTCTCTGGAAGATTGGGCAGATCGAGTGCTGACCCTAGCCGCACCAGCTTTTGTGGATCTTCTAGAAGCTCACATGAGGCAGGAAGCTATTGCCAGGTTCTGTCAGGGGTGTAGTGACAAGGAGGCAGCAAAGCACGCCTGCTTTGAGAATCCAGCTAGTATGGAGGAAGCCATCAACCTGGTTAAACACCACCAATACATCTCTCTGGCAGTGGATGGCAAGAATCCCAAAAGAGGGAGGGAGGATCTGTCAATCAGCGCAGTACAGGCACCAGCTGAGGCAAAGATCCATGACCTAATAGCTTCTGCTTTGCAGGAGGCTGTCTCTTCCAGTAACGACCAGTCATCGGACAAGCAAAAGAAATCCGGTCGGTGCTTCTTCTGTAAAAAGTTTGGCCATATCAAGAAGGAATGCCTAGCCTACCAAACGTGGCTCAAGAAAAAAGGAAACAAGGCTAAAGATTTAAACGACCGGGAGCTTGACGGGAAGAGTACACGGAACGGCCCTCAACAGTAAAGATGGTTGGTCTACCGCAAACACAGGGGCAGCGTGTGAATGAGACGACAGTTACTGCTTCTTCGGGTGGGGCCTATAGCTCACCAAAGGTAACTCAGAAGGTTGTGCTCACCCAACCAGGGAACAAGACCAGCACGATTGGCGATAACCGTGGTGCTCTAAACCAGTCACAAGAACAGGGGCGGCACGCAACCGATACTACAGTCACTGTTTCTTCGGGTGGGGCTTGTGGCTTGCCCAAGGTAGTTCAGAAGCAGCATAAGGATGTGCTCGCCCAGCCAGGGAACAATACCAGCACAATTAAAGAAGAGCGTAGTAAAGGCAGCCAGCCAAAGGAACAGGGGTCGCGTGTGCCTGAAACGACAGTGTCTGCTTCTTCGGGTGGGGCCTGTGGCTCGCCCAAGGCAGTTCAGAAGCAGCCTAAAGACATGCTCGCCCACCAAGGGATCAGTTCTAGCACAAGTAAAGATGAAAACGGTACTGCCAATCAGTCAAGTGATCAGGGGCCAAGTACAGAAAAGGTTAAAGAACCTGTAAAGATATGTCAAGTGCGAGCAGGTTCTTCCACGGTGCAGATCAGAGTAGACACTTTGGACCTCAATGCAAAGATTGATTCGGGTGCGGAGATTACGATTCTTTTATCAAATATGTACGAAAAGTTAAAAAACGCTCCAGCAAAGATCCAGGATGTTGTGATACAGATGGCCGATGCAGAAGTCGCCGTCAAAGGATTCATTACGGCGCCTTTGAAAAATGAAACTAGGTAGCCATTGCTTCAAATAAAGAGTTTACGTGGCTTCCATTGGCGATGACATGTTGTTAGGGCATGACATTTTACATCATATTGGAGTATTGATGGACATGCAGTCAGACACTTTGATACTCAATGGTGAAAGATCCCAATTACCACAAGCTTGAAAGAAGAGAAACCTGCGGTTGGTAGGGTAATACTGAAATCTCGAGTGGTTGTGCCGCCAAACTCTGTGGTACGATTGCATTGCAAGTTAGATGCCCCCATGAACCGTGACTATTGCATTGAACCAGTGAGTGAACTTCGGGTGTGGATGCCAAGAACAGTCAGTGCAGCAAACAGTAACCCAGTAGTGTGTTTAGTCAACATTAAAGACTTGTATGCAACTCTGAAATAAAACACACTAATTGCCACTGCCTGTGAAGTGACCAGTTACCTGGAGGAGTCTTTTGAATCTGATGTTTCTTGTAGTAACTCAGGATTAAAAATCTCTGCAGTGAACAAGACCCAACCAGGGGAGATAAGGACATGTTGTTCTACAGATCTCACAGAACCAGGGCAAACCGGGAACCAGAAAAATAACATCATTCCCCAACATCTTAGAAGTCTCTACGAAGCTTCCATAACGCATCTAGATAAAGAACAAGGTCAGCAGTTGCTCATGTGTCTCTGCGAATATCAAGACGTATTCGCACAACGACTTCGACTTGGGAACATTTACCTCTATTGACCACAAGATCGATACAGGAGATGCGAAACCCATTAAACAGCGCATGAGAAGAACACCGGCTTGATTTGCCAATGACGAAGAAGAGCTTCTAAGGAAGATGTTAGATGCAGGCGTCATTCAGGAGTCGGTATCGGATTCGGCATGTTGAATCGGAAAAGAAATGGTTCGGTCAGATGGTGCATCGACTATAGGGCATTGAATGAGGTGACAGTTAAAGATACCTTTCCCCTGCCGCTCATTGGAGATTGCCTGGACACGCTGGCAGGAAACAATTGGTTTTCAAAGTTGGATGCAAACTCCGCTTATTGGCAGGTCCTAGTTAACCCAGAAGACCGGAAGAAGACGGCGTTTGTTACCAAATACGGACTATTCGAGCATGTTCGTATGGGCTTCGGAATGACCAATACGCCTGCCACGTTTTCCCGTGAAATCAATCTGGTACTTCGTGGTCTAACATAGAACACTGTGCTCGCGTTCCTCGATGACGTTTTGATCCTAGGTCAGGATTTCGGGGGTCACTTAAAGAACTTGATGGACACTTTTGGCCGGTTTAGACAGCATGGGTTGAAGTTGAAGCCCTGGAAGTGCATTCTTTTTCAACCGGAAGTAGAATTTCTGGGCAGGATGGTTAGTAGTAACCAGCTAAAGATGGGTTCTAAGGATACAAGAACTGTTGCTGAGTGGCCAGTCCCCGCTTCCTCGAAAGAGGTGGAAAGGTTCCTGTGATTAGCAAATTACCATCGGTCGTTCATCAAGCACTTTGCACATTTCGCCCAGCCATTATATAATCTAACATGAAAGTATAGATTTAAATGGCATACAGAGGAACAAGTAGCATTTGATGCACTAAAGGAGGCACTAACAAACCCACCAGTTCTGGGTCTACCAAACAGTCAAGATGCTTTCATACTGGACACAGACGCTTCAGATACTGCAATCGAAGCCGAGCTGATTCAGGTACAGAATGGGGAAAACTGAGTAGTGGCTTATAGCAGCTTCGCTTTGACCCCAGAACAACGCAATAACCGGAAAGGAACTCTTGAGCATTGTGACATTTACCAGACAGTTTCGGCACTACTTGGTTACTGAAGTTCAGAGATCCCCAAGGTCAACTGGAAAGATGGATGGAGGAGCTCTCCCAGTACCATGTGGTCATACAGCATAGACCTGGCATAAAACATGGAAATGCAGACGCTCTGTCCAGAAGGCCTGATGAACTTGCGCCATGTTCATCATATGTAGCGGGTAATCGACCGGAGCACTTGCCATGTGGAGGTTGCCATTACTGTACACGTGCAGACGAGTAATGGGGGGCCTTCACGCAGGATGTGGACGAGGCAGTAAACTTGACCAGCTTTACCACACAGCATGAAACAATTGCGCCGGTTGAAACCGTGGCAGTTGTGACTTCGGACCTCCGTGCCATGTCAGAAGATGCTCTTACTGTGGACAGTACGCACCTAGGACTGAGTGAAGCACATTTTAACATTGTTACCATCGGTAAGGAGTGTGCTAAAGTGTGCGACATAAGAGTGGTGCAAGATGCTACTACGGATTAGCCCACATGTTGGGGATTTACTTTCGAAGAATTGCAAAAGGAACACAGCAAAGATCAAGATCTGAGAATTATTCTTGAGTGGCTGTCAGCAGGGCAGGTGCCTTGCCAAGGAATTTTATTTCTTGCAAGTCCAGAAGCCAAGTACTACTGGGTGAATAAAGAACTGTTCCCGTTAGTGGACGCTGTGTTGTTCAAACAGAAGCTTGACTGTAAAGATCTGGAGCTAGTGGTACTGGACAGTCTCCAAGAACAAGCATTGGTATGGCACCATGATATACCATCATATGGACATCAGGGGGTGGCCAGGACGAAGGCTAAGTTGAAGGAAAAGTTCTTCTGGGTTAGATTGTCAAGAGATGTAGAATTGTTTGTGTTGTGATGTCCTGTGTGCAACAAGAACAAGAAAATAAGCATTATGGGAAAGTTCCATTGACAGTTTACCAGGCAGGAGCCAAAATGGAACTTGTGCACATCGATTTTGTTGGACCTCTACCCAAGACAGAACGAGGAAACGAGCATTGTTTGATGATGGTAGATCAGTTTACGAAGTGGGTCGAATGCATACCATTGCCATCGCAGAAGGTGTAAGTAACCGCAAGGGCGGCAATCGAAGAGTTTTTCTCACGATTCGTGTTCCCCGTCCAGTTATTCTCAGATCTAGGGCGAAACTTCGACAGTAAGCTGTTTGAAGAATTATGCAATGCACTTCATATCCATAAGGCAAAAACGACGCCTTATAGGCCGTCTGCAAATGGACAAGTGGAACGTTTCAACAGGACGCTAATGGATGCAGTGAGGTGTTTCTTAGGGAAGTCTCAGAATAAGTGGGATCTGCATGTGCAACAGATAGCAGGAGCACCGCGAAGTCAACACGCCAGCACAACTCATGTTTCCAATTGTTCATGATAAACATGAGGACAATGATGCCTACGTTGCTGATTTGGTGAAAACCATGAAGGAGGCCGAGAATTCTGCTAGATCCACACTGTAAACTTCCATGAAGAGAATGAAACGCTACTATGACCTACGGATACTACAGCGTCCCTATTCAGAAGGAGATGTCATCTATCTATGGGAATTATTTAATTTTAGATTTAACATTTGAGACAACACGATTAACATTATGTACTTTGTATGGGCCTAATAATGATAATCCACTTTTTTACAATGAGATGTTTTTGAAAATAGACTCATTTGGAAATGAGATTTTTATTTTGTGTGGTGATTTCAACCTTGTCTTAGATACTAAATTAGATTATGTTAATTATAGAAGCCTGGATAATAACAAAAAGTCTAGGGATTTGTTGTCTTCTGTTATAAATGATAGGGGCTTGATAGATACATTTAGATTAATGAATGGTGATGTTAACCAATATACATGGAGAAAACCTAATACTCTACAGCAAGGCAGGCTAGATTTCTTCCTTGTCACAAGTAATCTTTTAACACATATAAGGCAATCGGATATTAAAGGAAGCTACAAATCTGACCATTCAATTATAACTTTAAATTTAAATATTTATGATGTAAACCATGGCAAGGGACTTTGGAAGTTCAATAACTCTCTATTATATGATGAAGAATACCTCCAGTGTATTAAATTACAAATAGAAGAAATTAAAAAACAATACTGTTTGCCTGTTTACAATACTGAATCATTGAATATTATTGACAATAACTTGTTACATTTCACTATTAACGACCAATTATTTTTAGAAACCCTGCTAATGGAGATTAGAGGCAAAACAATATCTTTTTCATCTTACAAATGCAAACAGAGGAGGGATAGAGAAGATCTTCTTGTCAAAAAAATTGAACAACTAGAAAAAAACATAAATGAATCAAATTCTGAGGAGCTTAATTCATTGCATCAAGAACTTTCAGAAATACGGGATGTAAAAATGAAAGGGTCTTTTATTAGATCACGAGCCAAGTGGATCAATGAAGGTGAAAAACCTACACAATTTTTTTGCAATTTAGAAAAGCAACATTCATCTAGCAAAACAATACCTTATATAGTAAACGATGATGGCCAACACATATATGACCAAAATGAAATTTTAATAGAAGCTGCTAAATATTATAAGACATTATACACCAAAGCTGCAACAAATGAAAACAGTTACAATAGTGATATTTTTGATGATCTTAACAGAATACAGACAATAAAATTAAGTTATGACCAATCTCAAACATTGGAGGGCTTGATGACAATAGAGGAAATCTCAGCCACCTTAAAAAATATGAAACATGATAGAAGCCCAGGGTCAGATGGTTTCACAACAGAATTTTTTAAAGTTTTCTGGAACGATATTAAGTTTTTAATTTTAAGAAGTCTGAATTATGCTTTTATTTCAGGATCTTTATCTGTAACTCAAAAGGAAGGAATCATCACCTGCATACCAAAAGACAATAAACCAAGACATTTCTTACACAATCTAAGACCATTAACACTTTTAAATGTTGTATACAAGATAGCTTCAGGTACGATTGCCAATAGATTAAAAACAGTTCTTGACAAATTAATCTCAAACGAGCAAACTGGCTTCATAAAAGGAAGATATATAGGGGAAAATACGCGACTTTTATATGATATATTAAAATATACAGAAGACAACAAAATACCAGGACTATTAATGACGCTAGACTTTGAAAAGGCCTTCGATACGTTATCATTCAATTTCATTGAGAAAACTCTATTACACTTTAAGTTTGGTACAATGTTCAGAAAATGGATCTCTCTTTTCCTTTACAACACCATGACAGCTATACAGATCAATGGGTATCTTTCGGAATTCATTAAAATTGAAAGAGGTTGCCGTCAAGGTGACCCAATCAGTTCTTATATTTTTATATTATGTGCTGAAATTCTAGCAATTAACACAAGGAACTCAAAACAAATTAAAGGAATCAGAATTGAAAATGTTGAATATAAAATTTCCCAATTTGCAGATGACACATCCCTGCTACTCCAAACATTTGCAATAGAATCTGGTCTAAAAATTAACTATGACAAAACACATTTGATATGGATAGGATCCAAGAAATACAGTACCCACTCAATTAAAACTAAGTACAAACTTCTTTGGGGTACCACACGTTTTAAAGTGTTGGGCATTATATTTGATGTAAATTTGGAAAAGATAATAGACCTAAATTTTTCTAGTAAGTTGACAAATTTACAAAATAGTATAAACTTTTGGAAAAGAAGAAATATGACACCATTAGGGAAAATTACCGTAGTAAAATCTTTGTTACTTCCTCTTTTCACACATTTGTTCATTGCTCTTCCCAGCCCAGGATCAAAAATATTAAAGCAAATACATGATTGCTTTCACAATTTCATTTGGGATGGACCTATAACAATTAAACACAATGTTTTAATTAAACCTTATGAAGACGGTGGACTTAATATGCTTGATATTTTCTCTTTTGAAAAAAGTATGAAATTAACTTGGATAAAGAAAATTGCAACATGTACAGGTAAATGTTTTCAACTAGTATATTCCTTGTTCGATGTAAAAAAAATGTTAAATATGGGGAGTGCTTATGTCGAGAAAATTGTAAATTGTTTGCGTAATTGCTTCTGGAAGGATGTTCTTACATATTATTGTATGTATATGAATAAAATGAAAGTTTGTAAATTTGATGATATATTGAACATGCCATTATTCTATAATAACAATTTTCAGATTGGCTTGAAATATATTTATGAAAAAAATATGTATGACAGAGGAATTCGATATGTAAGAGACATATTATGCTCATCTGGAGAGTTTAGGAATAAACAAGATATTGAAACCTGTACCGGGAAAAAATTGAATTTTCTATTTTACGAAGGATTTTAAAAAAGCTGTGTCTGAGTTCTTTAGAAAATCTGGTTTTGCTTCCGGAGACACAAGTAAACCCAATATCAAAGGCGTATTTATTTCATTTTATTTAAATGAAATTGTTTTAGCAAAAAATCATAATAAAACGGCTTATAACAAATTTATCTTAAACAATGAAAAACCTTCAAGTCAAATTAAATGGAATGGAACTTTTGATAATATAGATTGGAGGTATACGCACAGTTTTGTTTTTAGAGTCTCCAGAGACACATACATACAATGGTTGCAGACTAGAATTGTACATAGAATTTTAGGAACTAGATCTTTGTTACATAAAATGAAAATTGTAAACGACAACATGTGTCTTTTTTGCAAGACACATGAGGAGACATTAATTCATCTGTTCTGGGAATGTGAACACATACAGCCAATTGTTAACCATATCAAAAATGAGATAGCCTTAAATCATATTAACTTGCCTTCACTTTCATGTCAAGACATGCTTCTTGGAATTTGTAACGAAAAAATGATTCATGTAAACATTTTGTTACTTCAAACAAAAAGGTACATTTGTATGTGTAAAAAATCAAATAGAATTCCGACCATTCAAGGACTTAAGAAAAGTCTGCAGATAGCATGGGAAATCCAAAAACACACTTGGTGTGAGAACGAGTTTCCGAATTGGTCAGTTGTAAGACTCTTGATACAATGAACCCAAAAGTATGCTAATAAGATATTAAAATATACACTAACCTTATTATATATTGTCAGTACACTGTGTTCAATTTTTTTTTTTTTTTTTTTTTTTTTTTTTTTTTCTTTACTCTGCAAACTCAAATATTTTTGCAGCATGATTTGCTGCAAATATTTGCAGTACAGCTAATCCATTGTAAACAGTATTTACTAAGTAATAGATGTATTTTGTAATGTGTTAACTGCTACATCATATGGAATGTTTGTGTATCTACATCATTGACAATTGTTTCTAACACATAAAAATGAAACTAACACAAAAAAACTCTGTACGGTATGGAGCTGTGAAATAAATGTTATTTTCCAAAAAAAAAAAAAAAAAAATAAAAAAATATATATATATCTTTTAGATACAGCGACTCTCAAGGGAAAGTCACGCAAGTTGACCTCGCCGTGGAAAGGTCCAGCTATCATCATCAAGAAGCTGTCAGCTAACCTTTATAAGGTTCGACTGCGTAACTCAGTATCCGTAGCCAATCATGACAGAATGATGCCATGTAAAGACAGGAAGCTCCCGGATTGGATAGTCAACTTCAGACGAGGGGACGATAATGGAGCGCCTGAACAAGAAGATGAAGACGACAACAAAGAGTACTTTGTTTGCAGGAAGCCGTACATTGGTCGGTTCATGATACAGTGTGATATCTCCGAAGAATGGTATCATGGATCATGTGTCAACGTCACGGCAACAGAAGCGCTTGAAATAGACAAGTACAAGTGCAGGGCCTGCAAACAAAAGCTAAGGTTACTTATGTTGTGTCTTTCATTTCAGATATTCAGATATGGCATCAGGTCCCAGCAGTGGAAGAGGGCAGACGTGTTTCCCTTGCAGGGGCCGTTGCCATCTACTGTGACCCCGATACCTATCCTACTGACCAGAATCTGCGTGATCTTCCGCAACACATCTCAGTTGGGGTGGGGATTCATCCACGACACGCCAAGTACAGCGTGGCCCGGATTGACGATGGAGTACGGCATCTTCGAAGGCTGCTGAAGAACCCGCGAGTGGTGGCGTTTGTGGAGGTTGGGCTCGATCATTCGGAACCCATGAAGTACTGGGCATATCAGGTGGAGCTGTTTGAAAAGATGCTGCCGTGTCTGGAGGACAGACATATGCTGGTCATCCACTGCCGGAGAATGGAGGGAGACTGCGGCACCGAAGCCTTCCTTCAGCTGCTCCATTTCCTGAGGCGGCATGTTAGAACCTATCAGCCAGTACATTTGCTCTGTTTCACCGGGAACATGTATGTCTACGACAGGTGGCTAGAGGTGTTTCCCAGGACATACTTCGGATTCACAAATAAAGTAAGGGCATTCACGAACGACCAGGTCGCAGCATTGCGTAGCGTCGGTGAAAGTCGCCTGCTGCAGGAGACGGATGCCCCTTACATTCCTGCACCAGGATCCAGGATGTCGTCGCCAAGCCAGATCTTCGTAGCCGCGGAGGCCGTTGCTGCACACAGAGAAATAACTGCAGAGCGTGTGCTGGAGATTTGCTTGGCCAATCGAAGATACCTCTACCAAGGGCATAAGTAACAAACGGGGCTTATAGCTCGTTTCTTATGGAAAGACTGTGTGAACTCAAGAACAGCTGGGTCTATGACTCGCTGATAACCACTGACGCAGAGAAACTTCAGTAAGGCTTATAGCTCGCTGTTTGATGTCCAGAGCGAAATACTGTTATAAATCCTGACTCACGACTTGGGTAGAAAAAGGGCGGTCCTATGGTTCGCTGAAGACCATGAGGTGACATGTGGAGCAAAGGAACAGATCAGAGATGCGTTGCTGCATTTGAAGAGGTACAGTCCGTTTTGGCGACTTATAGTGGCCAAACTCTCTTCGTCCAGATACCACCCATCTTAGGTAAGGTCTTTCATCATAAAGTTGGGAGGAATGTAGTGACGTATCGAGTACAGTACGGGGAGGTACGGTAAGAATTGGTTTTTCCCATTACTGTGGGGTTTATACGCAAGGGCCAGGGCCGCTTCCGTTCAAGGGATTCTAGAAGGCAGACACGCTTCTGCTTGGTGAGTATCTTCCGTCCTGAACCCTGTTCCCCTAGTTCCAAGGGTTAATGTCTAGATAATATTGTGAGTTACTTTATGGCTAATAAGCACTAACAATCGGTGCGCCTAACTACTACGCTTTATCGGTTATTCTGGCCCTTGCAGATTGACTTGTTAACTGGCATGTATATAATTCCGTTTGCATAAGATAATTAGCTCGAACAAAATAATTCTTCGTTACTGACAAATTAGTTTTCATTAAAGGGACCTGTTCACAGATTGACGAATTGACAATTTTTCAACTTTTTGTCACCGAATCCAAAATTAAATAACACTGTATACAAGGAAGCAAAATAACACTTCGGACCTAGAAATGTAATGTAAAAACCGTTTCGTTCATGAGTAATCAACAGTTGAAATTAATAAAATTATAAAGCATTTGTAACGCTAAACGATGGAATAATAAGTGTTTATGTTGTTTTCGTTGAAATTGTTGACAACACGTGGAAAACTTAGGTAAAGTAAATAATGCAGTCGTAGCATAGACGTCGGAATGGTCGAGTAATTAAATCGAAAGCCTTTTAATCCGGAGGTCCCGGGTTCGAACTACGGTAGGACCGACTTTTTTTCTTGTTTTTCATAATACTTTTATTGTTATTGTACTTGAGCTTTTTAGTTGCTTAAACCTATCAAGTTATGACCTTGATTGGCACACTTCAAAAAATACTATTGAATAAAAAGCCAAATTATAAAGTTTAAAGGTGGAACATTGAACTTCATTCAAACAAATGTTCCTTTTAGCAAAAATGCACTCATAATTCACATGCTTTTAGTTTCTTTTGTCGCCAACAGTCTTTCTACGCTGTCAGCGTTTCGATTTAGCCTTAGGGATATAAAGGGTCAGTACGGACGATAAAGAACGTTCTAGCTATGGTGACCATAGATAATTTAATATCCCTTGATGTTATTATAGTGTGCTGTATACTGAAAAATACAAGAAGAAGAAAACCGAAAATTAATGTATTTTGGGCCCAAGGCCATATGATACGAAATAAAATAACACTGTATACAAGGAAGCAAAATAACACCACGGACCTAGAAATGTAATGTAAAAACCGTGCCGCGTACCTAGTAGTTTTGCGTTTGTCAATTACCTCTTTATGCGGCCTTTGGGTTCTTTGATCGGTCTTCCGTATTTGACGTATGACCGTGGAACCTTTTGTAAGGGTGGCCCCTAGAGACTTGGTTTTAATCAACACAAACACTGCGTACCCATTGTTTAGTTTATGAACCTGGCCGTGAATCCTTCCGGCAAAGTTCCTAGGGTTAGTTATCATTGTTGGGTTAACTGTCTGGTAAGATCGATTCACTGCCTCGCACTTTTGCTTAGTGGTCAAAAATTTGGTTTTATCAAGGGCTGAGGGAGACAGCGTAATGGCCATGCAATTTAAAAGTAATGCCATACCACCTTCTATCATTCTTAGTTTAGCAGTCATTGGCATGAAGATTTTAGCCTGTCGGTAACAACAAACTAAACTAGATGCTTTGCAGGGCTCTCCGCAATAACCACCGAAGCAAGAAACAATTGCATCGGCTACCTTAGGCATACATTGTTTTATTTTGTTTAGGTCACCATTGTAAACCTTTGGGCTGTCTTTAACCCTGCCACACACCGTTGTTTTATTGGAAGAGCAACGCGATTCTCAATGTTTGTGTTTGAAGACCCTTTGAACATATTTGAACTAAAGTTGGCTTTGTGAACAGCACGCTTCAATAAATTTCCTAAGTGACTTAATTATGTCTTTAAACTGTTTAACTTTATGTTTATTCCCTTTGCTCACACCTGTATGACTCCTAGAGTCACCATCACCAGTATAACCAGCTATTTTAACATCATTTGATATGTTGCGGGACACTATTTAAGACCATTTACCTTCATACCTATGGATCTGATTCGGATACATTTACGGAGAAATGACCCCTATGGTTTGGACAAACAACATTGTTCCCCTTATTTCGCAAGCGAGCTCATGGTGAGCTTTTAGGATCGCCTTTTGTCCGTCGTCCGTCGTGCGTCGTCCGTCGTGCGTCGTGTGTTAACATTTTCATTCAAAGAACATCTCCTCCTAAACCGCTGGACAGATTTTCACCAAACTTCACAGGAATGATCCTTGGGTGACCCTCTTTAAAAATTGTTCAAATCGTTCCAGTCCGCTGCATATATAATGTATTTATGTATTAAGTTTCATTAAAATATCTCAATGCGTTCTCAAGATATTGAGCGGAAACCGTTTTTCTATTTTTAGTAACAGTGACCTTGACCTTGACCCCTCCCACCCCATATGCAATCCCAAATAGAAAAACAGTTTTCGCTCAATAACTTGAAAACCTATTGAGATATTTTAATGAAACTTCATACATAGATATCAGGTGAGCGCCCTAGGGCCATAGTGGCCCTCTTGTTTTGACCTATTAGGGCATTTTCCTTCACAACGGACACTCTTTGCTCATGCATGTCCTTAACATTGACACTTTCTACTTTTTCATTAACTTTGTTACTTAATCTTAACGAGTCATCAAAACTACTGTACTCATAAACTACATTAGAGGCATTTGGACGGGGCCGTAATGCTGACACAGTCGTGTCAATAAGATCGGTATCTTTGAAGGTTAGTACTATCAAATGGCTTCTTTTCCAATCTCACATACTTCTTATCTACAACAGTAGGAAAAGAAAGAGTTTTACCCTTGTTGGGACTCCCAAGCTCCTTTTTGAACCAACTTTTTTTGCAAGTGAGCTCGACGCTTTGAAGCCGGCATAGCGACTAGACTTATCACAATAAAAAAGTAAACTATTGCATATGTACACTAATTATATCAATCTTACACTAGTAATCACAATAATGGGTAAACATGCACAGAAAACCTTATTTTCACAGATTACACAACATTGAGTACTGAAAACAGATTGAAGATTACTGGAGACTGGCCTAGAAGAAATTCACACCTCACCCACAGGTTCAGGTGTGACAAAAGATTGTTAATTAGTACCTGGTATTGACATTTTTAGCTCACCTGAGCACAACGTGCTCATGATGAGCTTTAAGGATCGCCTTTTGTCCGTCGTCCGTCGAGCGTCGTGTGTCAACATTTTAATTCAAAGAACATCTCCTCCCAAACCACTTTGCAGATTTTCACCAAACTTCACAGGAATGATCCTTGGGTGACCCTCTTTCAAAAATTTTCAAATCGTTCCGGTCCGCTGCATATGTAGGCCACAAGAGATAAAAATAGATTTAAAACTGAAAATTTTATATAGATTTAAATAGAAAAATGACTTTAAAAGTCTTCTTCTCTGAAATTGCAAGGCCCAGAGGTTTCATATTTGGTATGTAACATTGTATAGTGGGCCTCTACAAAGATTGTTCAAATGGTGCCCCTGGGGTCAAAACTGGCCACACTCCGGGGGTCACATGGTTTATATAGACTTGAATAGCAAAATGACTTTAAAAATCTTCTCCTCTGAAACCGCAAGGCCCAGAGGTTTCATATTTGGTATGTAACATTGCATAGTGGTCCTCTACAAAGATTGTTCAAATGATGCCCCTGGGGTTAAAACTGGCCAAGCCCCAGGGGTCACTTGGTTTATATAGACTTAAATAGCAAAATAACTTAAAAAATTTTTTTTCCTCTGAAACCGAAAGGCCCAGAGGTTTCATATTTGGTATGTAACATTGTTTAGTGGTCCTCTACAACGATTGTTCAAATGATGCCCCTGGGGCCAAAACTGGCCACACCCCGGGGGTCACATGGTTTATATAGACTTGAATAGCAAAATGACTTTAAATTGTTTTTTCCTCTGAAACCGCAAGGCCCAGAGGTTTCATATTTGGTATGTAACATTGTATAGTGGTCCTCTACAAAGATTGTTCAAATGATGCCCCTGGGGTCAAAACTGGCCACACCCTTGGGTTCACATGGTTTATATAGATTTGTATAGCAAAATGCCTTTAAAAAATCTTCTTCTCTGAAACTGCAAGGCCTAGAGGTTTCATATTTGGTATTTAACATTGTATAGTGGTTCTCTACAAAGATTGTTTAAGTGATGCCCCTGGTTTCAAAACTGGCCACACCCGGGGGTCACATGGTTTATATAGACTTAAATAGCAAATTGACTTTAAAAATCTTCTCCTCTGAAACTTCAAGGCCTAGAGGTGTTATATTTAGTATATAACATTGTGTCATGGTCCTCTACAAAGATAGTTCAAATGTTGCCCATGGGGTCAAAGCTTGGCATAACCACAGGGGCCACATGGTTTATGTAGACTTAAATAGCAAACTGACTTGAAAAATCTCCTCTGAAACCGCAAGGCCCAGAGGTTTCATATTTGCATGGGTAAAAGTCTTCCGGCATATGCCCGAAATTCCTTTTTTTTTCAAGTTTCCAAGGGTCATTTTCTAAATAATTCAATCCGTTGAGTTTTTGAAGAGGTGTTGGGGGGGGGGGGGTCTAGACATGTCATCATTCCATAAACGTATTTGTTATTATAACCATCCCTTGATTTAGAATTGTCATTAAATACCATCTGAAAATTGGTCAGTGTATTTCGTAATAAGTGGGTATATACGGTACTGTCTGCAGTAAATGCGTTGAAGTGTGAAATCACTCTCTGACAGGTGTTGACGTTGACAAAAACTGGTTCCAGCCAGTTTAATAAGCAATATGCTGTACACGAAACTCATGGGTTTTGGCTGAAGGTGTATTGATTTTTAGTGCACCCTTAGAGTAAATAGTTTAATTCACAGTTAGCATCTTATTTAATAATGAAACAGTTTTGCAATATGTCTTAATTATCGGCAGTTAGTAGAAAGAACAAACTTTGATAATTATAGATGGATTATAATGCGTGCATTAGCCAATATGCAGGTACGAATTCAAATACTTTTGACAAATATTTCAATGTAATATGCTACGATTTTTTTGGGTGAACTGCCTCACAAGTTATGAACATGATTTTAGAGGCTCAAAATCTCGACTTATGACGGATATGTTACGGTATATATCTTAAATGATAATAATATAAAACTGATGTTCTAATTAAATTGGTAGTGTTTTCGTGGACATTTATGTCTAGCCATTGACATACTCATTTGCATGAGCAGATAACTTGATATATACAAATACAATCATTTATCACACATGCTATGTGCAAGAGAGTAGTTTACAAACTGTTTGCATGATCATTATATTAAATAAAAAGTTACAATTAGAAAGTCTAAGATTTAATATGAGATATGTGAAGCTTTTTGACCCTCTAAGCTCTTGTTATAAGCCATTATGATGCCTTAAACTCAGGTGAGCGACCTAGGGTCATCGTGACCCTCTTGTTTGTTAATTGTGTGTCATGAGGTACAGTCTGTTGATTGTTATGTAAACAAACTATTTTCTGGGGTCATATGGCATCTGAAATGCTACTTTTATATGGATTTTACCCCCCCCCCCCCAACAAAAACAATGCAGAAAATAATTAATTTTTTTAGCTCAAATTTTATTGTTTTGCAATAAATCCTTATACCAGTGTGATAGGTCTTCAGGTTCTTTCTCGAAAAAGATCAGATTAATGAAAAATGTGGTTTTTATTCAAATTTGAAAGGGTTGGGTTCTCTTAAAGGTCTAATTACCCCAAAACGGAAGTCACATCCTCAGGGTTAGATAATATACACATATGGTTCAGTGTATAATGCATATGACTTTTAAAATACAGTTTAAATGATATGTTTTGGTATCCATTTAAACGTATAGATGTAAGAAATAAGTAAAAAGGGGGTTTTTGGCATTACTTTGTCTTTGTGGTTCCCAGCTTCATAACTTTTGGCCCATGTATTCATGCACAAAATTGCAGCCTCCATACCCGTCAAAACCGGAGTGTTTATTCTAAGGTAAATATTTTGAGTTACAACGCATATAATTGTTTGACATGCTGTGTTTTCAAAAGGTTATGGCCTTATCTTTCCAAGAATGAAAGGTGATATATTGAAAAGTAGCTTGGTCATGGTGAAAATTGAGATCAAACATGGAATATTTTATATGTAACAATGAAGGGATTTATTTGCGCATGCGTAACCTAAACGAGGGAATTATTTGGAGTGTTTCTGTTGTTTTCGTTGAAACTGTTGACACCACGTGGAACGCTTACATAAAGTAAATACTGCACGGTTAAGTTTAGAAGTCGAAATGGTCGAGAGGTTAAGCCAATAGCTTTTTAATCCGGAGTTCCCGGACTCGAACCCCGGTGGGACCATTTTTTTTAGTTTATTTTTTTATATCTAAATACATATACTTAACTTGTTATTATATTTGGGCTTTTTTGGTTTCTTTTTTTTAAATCTAAACACGTATCTTGTTATTATATTTGGGCTTTTTAGTTCCGATGCTTAAATCTGTGAAGTTAAGACATTTAATGGCATACTTCAAAAAATGCGAAAATCTGTGAATAAGTCCCTTTAAGTCGAAGAATGGGTTGGTGAATATGTGACCAGAATGGACGACGATTGGAATTATGATGGCGATCCCGTTCGTACACTATTTGCAAATAATAATTATTTCTTCCAATTAAACGCTATCTAGATTAGTTAGAAGAGATCTGTGATTTGTGCCGACTGTCGGCACCCGGCGCGCGCCCCGCCCCTAAAACCGCCATGTACATATAGGGGCATTTATAAAACGGTAAGACTGGATAATTATGCTTTTTTCGCTCCTTTCGATCGCTCAGTTTTGTAAAAGATACACATAACATGCCCGATCTAGCGCGCCCCCTACGATGGAACTTTCAGCAAAAGTACAGCAAAAACGATAAACCATATACAATGGGTATATTTACCTTTATTTGTGGATGGTATTAATTTCTTTTATAAATTCACATATTATATAAAGATGTCTGATGCTATTCACATAAAAGCCATTTATACTTTTCGAATAAATATGATTTAAAGTAGAAATTCAAGTCAAATGACTACTTCCGAGTTTGTCTCAATTAATAGTGGTTTTTTTCCAAAAACTCTAACGCGACAAAGTTTTTGTTCAATGTTCCATTAGAAATCACACCACATTTCATATTGTTTTATACATGTATTAGCAAAATATAACGTGATAAAGTAGAGGGTCGTCCAAAGTTTAGCTCCAACTTCTGGCGATTAAATTTTTTTCGGCGGAGGAGGAGGGGTAGGGGGAGGAGGGGGAAGAGGTTGATGATGATGTTCAAATATTTATTTTATATCTTTTTATACGGATCCGTAGCTGATCACTGCAGACCCACAAACAAAATAAAGGGGTTATTATTGCCCGATCAAAAGTTTACGCCACCCCCCTTATTCGAAATCATGGATCCGCCCCTGTTCCGGAAGTAAAAACGTGGTCTGTATCATCCAAGCGATTGAATCGTGTTTCCGGAAATGGTAACCGCGTATGAGGTCGTGTTGACTTTAAGATACCGGTATTTATTGTATTTCTATTATTAATAATAATATTTTATTTTTAATGATTGCCGCGGATTTACAATTTGTCTACTAATTTATAGAGCAAAATCTCCACCAACAAAAGCACATTCGCATTAACAACAGGAGCATGCGATATAAAATGACGCAACAACAACAACAACATAACCGGTAAATTGAGTTTTTATTTGAATGTTCTTTTTATGATGGATTTATAATAACCAGCACATTAAAACAACCAAACAGTCTCGTTTATAAATATCATTTAAGGGGTGTGGTGGGAAAATCGGGCTTAATGCATGTGCGTATAGTATCGTCCCGGATCAGCCTATGCAGTCCATACAGGCTAATCCAGAACGGCACTTTCCGCCTACAGTGGATTTATGTTAAGAAGAGACTTCCTTGAAACAGAACATACAATAACAGCGGAAAGTGTCGTCCTGGGCTGGTATTTATAAAGAATCTTAGTCGAAAATTAAGAAAAATCTTTAAATTCTCTAATTTAATTATTAGATTTTCTGACAAAATAATGTATTTCTGGAAGATTTTGACATATAATTTGCAATATAATTCAAAGTGTATTAATATCCAGCATTAGTCATGCACATATTTCAAAGCATAGTGTTTTAAACACAAATTTTAATTTTGATTTATGTTCAACTTAAGTTAAGAATGGCTTAAGAATCTTTATAAATATGGGCCCTGGATTAGCGTGTGCGGACTGCAGAAGATATGGTGTCCGCCTTGCGATCAGGAGGTCGTGAGTTTGATCTCTACTCAAAGAGCGTTTGAATGATCTTTCTCAAAATACACGAAGTACTGGTTCTACCCAGGAAATGGACTCGACAGTGTCTTAATAAGCCTTAGGCTTTCGACATAATCGAGCTAAAATTAACATGTATAAACTAATTGTAACGAACACCGAGTCAAAACAACAAATTGCTGTTAGAATCGTATATCAATATCTTATATCAGTCGCTTTTGCTTTATAGATTACGTTTAATATTTATGTACAAAAGCACTTGTTTAACGGATTGCCTATGCTTATCGTTTGTGGTATAAATGCTATATACATTCAGCCCTCGTTACAACGACACAATTCGTTCCAGTTAAACTTGTCGTTATATCGAGTTTCCGTATAGCGAATTCCGGCAATATTATTATAGAATAACAGAATATAACAGATCTTTTGGACATTCCGATTTTGTGGACATGTATTACTTTGTTTGGCACCATAGTCAAACATTTCTTATTATTTTCACGGGGGTTACCGGGTTAGATGGAATAAAATTGCTTTTTCTTAAATGTATGGGTTCTTCAAACAGTTATCATATACATTTGCGCATTTATAATTATTATATCTATCCGACATGAACAACCCGAAAGTCGGGTCTCAAATTGTGTGTCTCTGTTTTGTACGCTAACCACATGTGCGTCATTACCGTTCGCGATTTCGGATTCGTATTCCAGAAACATCTTAAGTAATTTCTTATCCTTCAGCTTCAAATTTTTTTTTCATTTGCACAGTAGACAGGACTAATTTTTTTTAATCAAGTATTTTCAATAGTTATTTCGATCGTTTATTGAACTGTACGGGGCTTCGCAACTGTATTATGTAGTTTTTAAAATGTGACGATTTGAAATTTTGAATTTAAGTGAAACTATTTTAAGATAAACTTAAGATGTTTCTGCGATAAGACCCCTGAAAACTGCAGCTGGCCGATCCTACGTTTTAGTCACGTGCATTTGTAACTGCTACGAGCTATACACACAGAGCTCCCCCTCACGAGCTATACTCACAGAGCTCTCCCGCTTACAAGCTATACTCACAGAGCTTTCCCGCTTACAAGCTATACTCACAGAGCTCTCCCGCTTACAAGCTATACTCACAGAGCTTTTCCCCTTACGAACTAGCTATACTCACAGAGCTCTCCCGCTTACAAGCTATACTCACAGAGCTCCCCCTCAAGAGCTATACACACAGAGCTCCCCCTCACGAGCTATACTCACAGAGCTCTCCCGCTTACGAGCTATACTCACAGAGCTTTCCCCCTTACGAACTAGCTATATTCACAAAGCTCCCCCCTCACGAGCTAAACTCACAGAGCTCCCCCTCACGAGCTATACTCAAAGAGCTCACCCGTACGAGCTATACTCACAGAGTTCCCCCTCAAGAGCTATACTGACAGAGTTCCCCCTCAAGAGCTATACTCACAGAGTTCCCCCTCAAGAGATATACACACAGAGTTCCCCCTCAAGAGCTATACTCACAGAGTTCCCCCTCAAGAGATATACACACAGAGTTCCCCCTCAAGAGCTATACTCACAGAGTTCCCCCTCAAGAGCTATACACACAGAGCTCCCCCTCAAGAGCTATACACACAGAGTTCCCCCTCAAGAGCTATACTCACAGAGCTCCCCCTCAAGAGCTACACACACAGAGCTCCCCCTCACGAGCTATACTCACAGAGCTCTCCCGCTTACAAGCTATACTCACAGAGCTTTCCCCCTTACGAACTAGCTATATTCACAAAGCTCCCCCTCACGAGCTAAACTCACAGAGCTCCCCTCACGAGCTATACTCAAAGAGCTCACCCGTACGAGCTATACTCACAGAGTTCCCCCTCAAGAGCTATACTCACAGAGCTCCCCCTCAAGAGCTATACTCACAGAGCTCCCCCTCAAGAGATATACACACAGAGCTCCCCCTCAAGAGCTATACACACAGAGCTCCCCCTCAAGAGATATACACACAGAGCTCCCCCTCAAGAGATATACACACAGAGCTCCCCCTCAAGAGCTTTACACACAGAGTTCCCCCTCAAGAGCTATACTCACAGAGCTCCCCCTCAAGAGCTATACACACAGAGCTCCCCCTCACGAGCTATACTCACAGAGCTCTCCCGCTTACAAGCTATACTCACAGAGCTTTCCCCCTTACGAACTAGCTATATTCACAAAGCTCCCCCTCACGAGCTAAACTCACAGAGCTTTCCCCCTTACGAACTAGCTATATTCACAGAGCTCCCCCTCAAGAGCTATACACACAGAGCTCCCCCTCAAGAGCTATACACACAGAGTTCCCCCTCAAGAGCTATACTCACAGAGCTCCCCCTCAAGAGCTATACACACAGAGCTCCCCCTCAAGAGCTATACTCACAGAGCTCCCCCTCAAGAGATATACTCACAGAGCTCCCCCTCAAGAGCTATACTCACAGAGCTCCCCCTCAAGAGCTATACACACAGAGCTCCCCCTCAAGAGCTATACACACAGAGCTCCCCCTCAAGAGCTATACACACAGAGTTCCCCCTCAAGAGATATACTCACAGAGCTCTCCCTCAAGAGCTATACACACAGAGTTCCCCTCAAGAGCTATACACACAGAGTTCCCCCTCAAGAGCTATACACACAGAGTTCCCCCTCAAGAGCTATACACACAGAGTTCCCCCTCAAGAGCTATACTCACAGAGCTCCCCCTCAAGAGCTATACACACAGAGTTCCCCCTCAAGAGCTATACTCACAGAGCTCCCCCTCAAGGGCTATACACACAGAGCTCCCCCTCAAGAGCTATACTCACAGAGCTCCCCCTGAAGAGATATACTCACAGAGCTCCCCCTCAAGAGCTATACTCACAGAGCTCCCCCTCAAGAGCTATACACACAGAGTTCCCCCTCAAGAGCTATACACACAGAGCTCCCCCTCAAGAGCTATACACACAGAGCTCCCCCTCAAGAGCTATACACACAGAGTTCCCCCTCAAGAGCTATACTCACAGAGCTCCCCCTCAAGAGCTATACACACAGAGTTCCCCCTCAAGAGCTATACTCACAGAGCTCCCCCTCAAGAGCTATACACACAGAGTTCCCCCTCAAGAGATATACTCACAGAGCTCCCCCTCAAGAGCTATACTCACAGAGTTCCCCCTCAAGAGCTATACACACAGAGCTCCCCCTCAAGAGCTATACACAAAGAGCTCCCCCTCAAGAGCTATACACACAGAGTTCCCCCTCAAGAGATATACTCACAGAGCTCTCCCTCAAGAGCTATACACACAGAGTTCCCCCTCAAGAGCTATACACACAGAGTTCCCCCTCAAGAGCTATACACACAGAGTTCCCCCTCAAGAGCTATACACACAGAGTTCCCCCTCAAGAGCTATACTCACAGAGCTCCCCCTCAAGAGCTATACTCACAGAGCTCCCCCTCAAGAGATATACTCACAGAGCTCCCCCTCAAGAGCTATACACACAGAGCTTCCCCTCAAGAGCTATACTCACAGAGCTCTCCCGCTTACAAGCTATACTCACAGAGCTGTCCCCCTTACGAACTAGCTATATTCACAAAGCTCCCCCTCACGAGCTAAACTCACAGAGCTTTCCTCCTTACGAACTAGCTATATTCACAGAGCTCCCCCTCAAGAGCTATACACACAGAGTTCCCCCTCAAGAGCTATACACACAGAGTTCCCCCTCAAGAGCTATACTCACAGAGCTCCCCCTCAAGAGCTATACTCACAGAGCTCCCCCTCAAGAGATATACACACAGAGCTCCCACTCAAGAGATATACACACAGAGCTCCCCCTCAAGAGCTATACTCACAGAGTTCCCCCTCAAGAGCTATACTCACAGAGCTCCCCCTCAAGAGCTATACTCACAGAGCTCCCCCTCAAGAGCTATACTCACAGAGCTCCCCCTCAAGAGATATACTCACAGAGCTCCCCCTCAAGAGCTATACTCACAGAGTTCCCCCTCAAGAGCTATACTCACAGAGCTCCCCCTCAAGAGCTATACACACAGAGCTCCCCCTCAAGAGATATACACACAGAGCTCCCCCTCAAGAACTATACTCACAGAGTTCCCCCTCAAGAGCTATACTCACAGAGCTCCCCCTCAAGAGATATACTCACAGAGCTCCCCCTCAAGAGCTATACTCACAGAGCTCCCCCTCAAGAGCTATACTCACAGAGCTCCCCCTCAAGAGCTATACTCACAGAGCTCCCCCTCAAGAGCTATACACACAGAGCTCCCCCTCAAGAGCTATACACACAGAGTTCCCCCTCAAGAGCTATACTCACAGAGTTCCCCCTCAAGAGCTATACTCACAGAGCTCCCCCTCAAGAGCTATACACACAGAGCTCCCCCTCAAGAGCTATACACACAGAGCTCCCCCTCAAGAGCTATACACACAGAGTTCCCCCTCAAGAGATATACTCACAGAGCTCTCCCTCAAGAGCTATACACACAGAGTTCCCCTCAAGAGCTATACACACAGAGTTCCCCCTCAAGAGCTATACACACAGAGTTCCCCCTCAAGAGCTATTCACACAGAGTTCCCCCTCAAGAGCTATACTCACAGAGCTCCCCCTCAAGAGCTATACACACAGAGTTCCCCCTCAAGAGCTATACTCACAGAGCTCCCCCTCAAGGGCTATACACACAGAGCTCCCCCTCAAGAGCTATACTCACAGAGCTCCCCCTGAAGAGATATACTCACAGAGCTCCCCCTCAAGAGCTATACTCACAGAGCTCCCCCTCAAGAGCTATACACACAGAGTTCCCCCTCAAGAGCTATACACACAGAGCTCCCCCTCAAGAGCTATACACACAGAGCTCCCCCTCAAGAGCTATACACACAGAGTTCCCCCTCAAGAGCTATACTCACAGAGCTCCCCCTCAAGAGCTATACACACAGAGTTCCCCCTCAAGAGCTATACTCACAGAGCTCCCCCTCAAGAGCTATACACACAGAGTTCCCCCTCAAGAGATATACTCACAGAGCTCCCCCTCAAGAGCTATACTCACAGAGTTCCCCCTCAAGAGCTATACACACAGAGCTCCCCCTCAAGAGCTATACACAAAGAGCTCCCCCTCAAGAGCTATACACACAGAGTTCCCCCTCAAGAGATATACTCACAGAGCTCTCCCTCAAGAGCTATACACACAGAGTTCCCCCTCAAGAGCTATACACACAGAGTTCCCCCTCAAGAGCTATACACACAGAGTTCCCCCTCAAGAGCTATACACACAGAGTTCCCCCTCAAGAGCTATACTCACAGAGCTCCCCCTCAAGAGCTATACTCACAGAGCTCCCCCTCAAGAGATATACTCACAGAGCTCCCCCTCAAGAGCTATACACACAGAGCTTCCCCTCAAGAGCTATACTCACAGAGCTCTCCCGCTTACAAGCTATACTCACAGAGCTGTCCCCCTTACGAACTAGCTATATTCACAAAGCTCCCCCTCACGAGCTAAACTCACAGAGCTTTCCTCCTTACGAACTAGCTATATTCACAGAGCTCCCCCTCAAGAGCTATACACACAGAGTTCCCCCTCAAGAGCTATACACACAGAGTTCCCCCTCAAGAGCTATACTCACAGAGCTCCCCCTCAAGAGCTATACTCACAGAGCTCCCCCTCAAGAGATATACACACAGAGCTCCCACTCAAGAGATATACACACAGAGCTCCCCCTCAAGAGCTATACTCACAGAGTTCCCCCTCAAGAGCTATACTCACAGAGCTCCCCCTCAAGAGCTATACTCACAGAGCTCCCCCTCAAGAGCTATACTCACAGAGCTCCCCCTCAAGAGATATACTCACAGAGCTCCCCCTCAAGAGCTATACTCACAGAGTTCCCCCTCAAGAGCTATACTCACAGAGCTCCCCCTCAAGAGCTATACACACAGAGCTCCCCCTCAAGAGATATACACACAGAGCTCCCCCTCAAGAACTATACTCACAGAGTTCCCCCTCAAGAGATATACTCACAGAGCTCTCCCTTACGAGCTCTTCTCACAAAGCTCACCCTCTTATTACATAGCTATACCCACAGAGCTCCCTCTTACGAGCTATACTCACAGAGCTCCCCTTTGGCTATGTAGAATTTGCACAGTTCGCACTCGTTCTGATAGGTTCGCTTCTCGACCGAGCAGATGGGCTTGAACAGCCGGGGGCACGTGCCCACGGCGAGACCGGAAGTGGCGCTGGGCTGGAAGCACTGGGTGCAGTCCACCTAGAAACATAGTGAGACCCGAACCTAAAACTGTCAATTTTAGTAACGTCTGTCTGCATGAATTCGCATGAATTAATGAATTAATGAATGGATGATTCGTGAAACAAAAACCGATATTCTACCGAAACCAAGACACATGTCCTCTATTAATGTATGACACAATTTGTACATGTATTTAGTTTTGATGACTTCTGTAAAAAGTCTAGCGGAACGCATTACATTATTACCTTTTCTCTGTATGCTGCCATTGAAGATATCAACGACTATTTATGCACTGTAAGACCGTACACAGCTCACGCCGTATACAGCTTACGTGTGAGCTGTAAACGTTAGTTGATAACGTATACAGCTTGCGGTGAGTCATATTCGTTGGTAGACAACGTATAATGCTTACGTTAGCTGTATACGTTGGATATATACATATGCTTCTGAAATAGGTGTTTTGTCATAACGTATATAGCTCACATGGTGAGTGACTAGTATACAACAGAATTGTGAATACAAGTATACTTGATCGTCATAACCACCATCATAATCTTCGTCGTAGAAGTACAAGTAAATCTAGTAGCAGTAACAGTAGCAGCAGCAGTAGTAGTAACAGCAGTAGCAGAAGCAGAAGCAGCAGCGGCAGTAGCAGAAGTAGCAGCAAAAGCAGCAGCAGCAGTAGTATTAGTAGTAGTAGTATAAGTAGTAGTAATAGTAGTAGTAGTAGAAGTAGTAGTAGTAGTAGTAGTAGAGGTTGTTGTTGTTGTTGTTCTTGTTGTTGTTATTGTAGTAGTAGTAGTAATAGTAGTAGTAGTAGTAGTAGTCGTAGTAGTAGTAGTAGAAGTAGTAGTAGTGGTTGTACGGCGAACGCCGGGAAAATAGGATATTAACAGCTCACCCTCATCCACGGCAGAATAAAGACCCCTTTAACTTTTATAATGAAACTTAATGCGATTGAAGGACGAATGAACAGTCGAACGGGCGTACGGACGGACCGACGGAGAGACAGACACAATATTTATACTACTTCTAATACAACAACAGCAGCAACAGCAACAACACGACTTCAAACATGCATTAGCAAGACTGTGTTCATGACGATGCTGATGCTGATGATGATGCGTTTGCTGACGGCGATGGTGATAATAATGATGATCATCCTCATCTTTTAGACATGAGCTATATACGGCGATATGCAGCATCTTGACGTATACAGCTTATGGTGAGCTGTATTCGGTGTAAGCTGTATCCGGTTTTATAGTCAACGTATACAGCTTAAGCGTAAGCTGTATACGGCGTGATCTGTATACGGTCTAACAACAGTGCACCTATCAAAATTTTCCTCCAGGGGGAGCGGCGGGCTGACCCAGATGAATTTAACTAATTCTATTGACCAGGTTTAAATGTATTAGTGCAAAGCAGTTTAATTACCTTTGAACAGACGTATTTGCTTATTTAAAAGCAAATTTTCCGCACGTGGGCAATGAACCGGATCTGAAAGTCTAACGGTGGCAGTGAACCATTCAGAAAGTAGTTTAATTACCCAGAATACGTAGCGCGACCGAAAGCAGGTCTGTTTTGACCGCGGTGCGTTAATGTATATGTTTGAATTGAAACATTCCCAATGACTGTGTGGACCTATATCTTTGTAGCGTTCGTGAGGTCCTTGACACACTGGCCCCTGATGACGAAGGTGATTGGGTATCCTATAGGATCCCTCGACGCTTGGTAGCACTGCGCATACCGGAAGAAGCACACGGTCGCTGAAAACAAAACTGTGAATTGTAGCCCAGGGGCCGTATCCACAAAGCTCTGAAGGAAAATCCTAACTTGAATCATATTTGAGTAAAAAGTTTCTATTACAATTTTCCGTGTGAAAATCAATACTTTATATTTGAAATATGGTTAAATGAGAAGTATCTGTTGATTCTTTACGCGATTATGACCATTTAATACAAAATTTACTTTAAAATAACCAGCCACAGACCTAAGGAATTTAATGATTTTATGAAATTTCCATAAGTTTTCATTATGGAGTTTTGTGGATATGGGCCCAGTCCCCAAGTGTATGATAAGATTAAAATGTATTTTATTATTGTAGAAGAGTGTGTTTATTTTGAACACGCGATCAGTAATTCTCAAGGAGTTGTCATTCTTTACATTGGCTGGATAAAGATAAAAATGTTAACTGCAGTTGTCGTTCTTTACAATGTCATCCCGCCACTGGATAAACATGAAAGGGTTAACTGCAGTTGTCGTTCTTTACAATGTCATCCCGCCACTGGATAAACATGAAAGGGTTAACTGCAGTTGTCGTTCTTTACAATGTCATCCCGCCACTGGATAAACATGAAAGGGTTAACTGCAGTTGTCGTTCTTTACAATGTCATCCCGCCACTGGATAAACATGAAAGGGTTAACTGCAGTTGTCGTTCTTTACAATGTCATCCCGCCACTGGATAAACATGAAAGGGTTAACTGCAGTTGTCGTTCTTTACAATGTCATCCCGCCACTGGATAAACATGAAAGGGTTAACTGCAGTTGTAGTTCTGTTCAATGAAAATCAGTCGCTAGATACAAATGAAAAAGTTAACTGCAGTTGTCCCTCTTTACTATGGCAGCCATAAACTGGATACAAATGAATCAGTAAACTGCAAATTATGTTCTTTATAACGGTATATTATCAATAAATTGATAAACATGAAACAGTTAACTGCAGTTGTCGTGCTTTACAATGGCAACCATAAACTGGATAAATATGAATCAGTTAACTGTAGTTGTCGTTCTTTACAATAGCAATCAATGGCTGGATAAACATTCGTGACCGGAAAGCGCTTGGATGATACAGACTACTTACGGAAACGCGATTCAAGCGCTTGGGTGATACACAGTACGCTTTGGTGTCACATTACAGTTTCGGCCAAGTTTAAGAAATGCTATTTGAGCCAAGGATATGCATGGTGTTCGCATTTCGATCCACAGGTCATGAGTTCGATCCCTATTCGGGACACCGTTCGAATGATATTGCCCAGAAAGACACCATGTACTGGTTCTACCCAGCAAACTAACTCAATAAGTGTCAGGCTTTCGACACAATCGAGCTAAAATAAATAGGTTGAAAGTTAAACTATGGAAACGACTTCCGGCGACCACTAACGGTAGGTAACGAAGTTGGAGCCGCAGACGGCGACTTCCATATGGTCAGTGGAGGGGGTCGTGTCGTGCATGATGGGGTTGATGCACCTCACCTAAGTAGAAATGGGCATTCGTTTTTGAGCAAAATACGCATTAAAGAATCATGATCATCGTCGTCGTCGTCGTCATCGTCATTGTCATCGTCATAATAATAATAATCATCATCATTATCATCAACAACATCATCATTAACATCATTGTCATGGTAACCGACGCTCTTACCTGCAGAACTTGGTCGCAAGGTGTTGCATCGTCCACGCAAGTGCCGTAACACGACATTTCCAATACGTTCCCTGCAGCACGCGCCTTATAGACGGCATTGTTGAACTCGCAGTGGTTTCCTTAAACAGAATCTAAGGGAGGAATTAATATTGCGTGTGTATGTATGTAGCCTTTTTTCCATTTATTTTTAGACTGTTGGCGAAAGCCAACGGTCTTTTGAGAGGGGAATTTCCAAAACAGGTATCGCGGGACTACTACTTCTTTTCTTTGCAGGCTTCGAGTCAGTAAATCGAAACATGAAAGGGTCCCTCTTGGAAACAGCAAAAATGCACGCCTGTTTTCTTACCTTTTAATTATTTAAGATAATATATGTCATGTGTATTATAATGTATATATCCTGTAATTTATTACAATTACGGTTTCTAAAAAGGTCAGTTTATTAAAAATTTTACGTAAAACAAAATGACACCCCTATTTTCGCCCTTTACTTGTATGTAACCAAAATATTCACCTGGGTGTCCTGGAATATGATTAATGCGCAACATCGGTTATTTTTTACTCGGGCCATCCTTAAAAAATTGTTTGTTTGCGGTAACGCGACCGACTCACGAAATTGGGCCTGACACACAAGTTTTTATAGGCTTCCGTGAAGCATTTTTTTTTCTATTCCAAAATGTTAGTTGTATGTTCATATTTTGTTCGTAATTAATTCATAATAATTTTATATCAACTAAACACTGCAATAATAATGGATAATAACCTTGCAATAATATTTCCAATTTGAAAAACAATATGCCACTGGCATACACTAAGCAATTTGATTTGCTTTTGTATTATGTGTTAAAACAAACTGACCCGTGTCTCAGGGTCGTCTACCTTTGCTCCCACCAAAAAAAAAATTAATTAACAAAAATTGACCCACCTACCCACCTTGAAAATTCTGGGTCACGTTACCGCAAACAAACAATTTTTTAAGGATGGCCTCGTTGTGAACGTGTTATTTCTTGTTAATGATTCCTATTCCGAATATTTTGACAACAAATTCATGCAATGTATTAATTTTGTAATAAACTGTAGTATGGAAAATCGAGAGCACGCATAGTATGACCTACTTGTGAATCAGCAGGCTACGAATCACTAACGGTTTAGAATGTTGGCGAAAGCCAACGGTCTTTTGAGAGGGTAATTTCCAAAACAGGTATCGCGGAAAACTACTTCTTTTCTTTGCAGGCTACGAGCCAGTAAATCGAAACATGAAATGGTCCCTCTTGAAAACAGAAAAAAATTACGCCTGTTTTCTTTCCTTTTAATTATTTAAGATAATGTATATCATGGTATTATAATGTATATATCCTGTAATTTATTACAATTACAATTTCTAAAAAATAGTCAATTTATTAACAAATTTTACGTCAAACAAATGACACCCCTATTTTCGCCATTTACTTGCATGTAACCGAAATATTCACCTGGGTGTCCTGGAATAAGACCATTAAATTAATGCGCTACATCGGTTATTTTTTACTCGTTGCGAACGTGTTATTTCTTGTTACCGATTTCTATTCTGAATATTTTGACAACACATTACTGCAATGTATTAATTTTAGACTGCAGTATGGAAAATCGAGAGCACGCATCGTATGACCTACTTTTGACTCAGTAGGCTACGAATCACTCGATGGTCCTAACTACCACGCTTCATCGGTCATTCTGAATGGCTCGTTGCAGATTGACTTGTTACCGGACATGCATATAATTCCGTTTGCATTAGCTAATTAGCTTTAAAAAGTATTTGTTCGTTACTTACACAATTTTTATTATGATATCGTATAATATTAAATAAGAAGTCATTATATAAAGTTTAAAGGTGGGAAATGATCTTCATTCAAACAAATGTTTCCTTTTTAGCAAAAATGCACTCACAATTTATATACTTTTAGTGTTTTTTTTTGTCGCCAAAAGTCTTTCTACGCTGTCAGCGTTTTGATTTTTATCTGTTGCCCTTCATGTCAAAACAGGCGAATGCACAATACGGTGGTGTACGGGTTTTATAAGTTTAGGTAGGGCTTAGGAAGAATCACACGATTTGCGTCGTTAGGGGCAAACGTGTTCGTTTAATATTGATACATTCAGCTACAAGATAATTATATTGTTCTTTAAAAGAAATCAAGCTACATCAGCAGCTTCAACAACAACAACAACAACAACAGTATAAAGTCCTTACTGTAGAAAACGCCGTCTGTGCTTCAGATGCCCATCTCCTGCACTTCGTCAAAGATTGTGTCACATTGGGCGGCTAATTGTCGTCTGATGCTCGAAGCAGACGACAGGTACAGACACGACAGGACAGCTGAACAAAGACAAACAAAAATGTTTTTGTCACATTAATTGCGAAGCTTCTTGTCGTCGTGCTTATTTAATACTTATTTGCTTACTTGAAGCATATTTATCTGGAATACCTTATTAACCTGTAGAGATACTTGTTAATCAGGGATTGAGTTGACCAATTATACGTATATATTTTAGTGGTAAAGAATAGCACATGGTTGCATAATCCAATCAATTTACTTCAATTCCTTGGACAAACAGCTAAGACAAACAGAAAGGCGTAGCGATCTATGTTTGTCTATGGGTTAAATTACTTAGTAAAAGCGAAACTGGAAAATTTCAGTTATGATTTTTTTCGAAGAGGTAAAATTGTACCAATAATTGGAAGAGCCCATTTTCAGCTAGCGTTTGGATATTTAGGGCGGAGTGACATCTCCAATTAGCTGTTAAACACGCCTTCCGCCACATGGACGAGTAGGAGTACCGTTACTTTAGCCGATCTTGGGCATAACCTAATTGGTGTAAGCTTTCTGAATGGCCAGACGCTCTTGTCAATCAAATCCTCTAAATCCGTCTATTACTCAACGGATTGGAGTATATTTCAGAACAATCAGAAGTGCTGTCCGCACGCGCGATTCTAACAGGGAACGTGAGCAGCTCGGCGTGAATGTACCATGAGCGATGCAGAGTTGTTCACCTTAGTGGTTAAAAAGGCTAGACGCCAACTCCACGTGTGATGGAAGCGTTAAAAGCATTTAGTAACATAGGGCACATCTCAGTCGTTTCAAATATTGAAAGCACAAATAATTTAAATTGAACGGCAATAACTGAAAGATAATGCTGAGATTTTGTCTAGACGACAATATGTGAGTAGTTGTATATGTTATTAATCAAGAATAAAATGTTATGAATCTTTCAAGATAAAACTCTACCTGTTCATGAAAATGTTAGTGCAAACATCTTTTCAATACTCATTAATACCATAATGTACGATAAAACTTAATTAGGATAATGATTTGTCACAATGACTAATCCACATTGCCACTAGATCACCAGCAGGCAATTTTCTCTAACAAATTTGCTTTTTGTTGTCGACATAGTATGTTATGGATTGCAATATATTTATCAAATATGTTGCAAATGCCATATTTGCCACTTGTATATTTGTTATGTGTACGAATAACTTGAGAGAGACCAGTTGGTCGCGGAATTGATTCAAGACAACATTTGTTCGAGTTCTCTTCAACCCTGACACGACACTGACACAAAATATGTTCGATAATCGCATTTTATCACGAGTTCAGCCGAGATATGCGTACGATACCTTATCACGAGTTCAGCCGAGATATGCGTACGAAATCTTATCACGAGTTCAGCCGAGATATGCGTACGATATCTTTTCGACAACTGAATACTTGTCTTAGACAATGTACGAAAGTGGACGAGTCTGTACGACTTGTGATGACATTTTACGAGAAACGGAATCGCAGATGTCGAAGGCAAGTCTCCCAAACTCGTAGCAAACTCGTGTTATGTCGTAGAATGATAACTTACGGCGAAAGCAAAACGTTCAATAATATGTTTTATCAGTTTATAATGAATGCGACCGAAGGAAGCAGCATGTGTTTCAAATTGTCCTCAGATGACACGAACAAAACAAGGAAAGGTTGCGTTCAGGTGATTAAATCGGTCTTATCGGTCGACAAAGATAACTGGCATTAGGGTCTTTAACACGGACAATTTCTCTGCAGCGGCCTCAGTCTATTTAAAGACACATTGTGTAATATAGAAATATATTCGTGTGTGTCGTTACACAAATATAAAATTATTATATATTGAAGGTTGCAGATATTTTATGAGTCTGTCAATTATGTAGCTAAGTGAATAACATGGAGCACTATTTACATTTCTGCGATAACAATCTCTCCGAACAATGCGCCTACGTACTTTTCTTTGGAATTACTTGCAATGTGTTAAAATGTGCAGTAGTTTTTAAACTACTGCTTCATGATGATAAGTTTATAATCTATAATATTTTAAACTAATCTTAACTTCGAAGTGTTTCCTTATTTCAAATGCCATTTCTTCACCTAATATATTTTTTTCTCTTGTTCATGTTGTTCAAGCACAGAAACATCAAAATACAACATAATCCATCTTTGCAAGACCAGCATTCAAAACACAATTAAACAAAATATTGAGTAAAACAATCGTACAGTTTTCAATGTCAATTTTATTGAATAAAAATTTGAACATAATGTATGTATTTAACACTAACCCTAATCCTAACCCTAACCCTAACCAAACCCACTTACCCTAAATCTAACCCTAACCCTAACTCTCTAACCCTTACCCTAACCCTCTAACCCTAACCCTATGGCCCCTTTACAACAGTCAAAGAGAGGTTCAATCTCCTTCGCAGAGTTGTCGTTCCTTTCACTGACATACGAATGCACACTCCTCGCAGCGGTTACTTCCCTTTGGTGGTTTACCATTTCAGTTATATTAATTATAAATATGAAACATATACAACCAAGCTATGTAATCTGGTCCTTAACACCACGTATTACGGCTTCTTCCTGAGGTGCACGACGATGATCTGTGATTTGTACTAGATGATGCTAGGTCTTGTCAACAAAAAGGGATTTAGCTGATAATTGTATATATTTACATTGCATAGGCATTTAAATAGGGAAGGGGTATGCATTCATAATCGTATGAACGCAATGCCTTATCACCGGCGTAGTAATATATGTGTGTCCTATTCTTATGCAAATTATAGTTCGACAAGAATATTTACATGAACTAAGATGTCTTATACTGTTAAATGTTGCTGTTTTTTGCACTTATTGTTAACGTTTGATTATTTTTTTTTTATAATTAATACACATGAACATTTTGTTCCAGTTCTACTTCTACAATAATCGATTTTACATTTGTTTTCACTTTTGCTGGATAGAATTCTATCACACAAATCTACAAGACGTGTATTATTAAACCATGCCATATCGCTAGCATGTAATGTGTACATGTTATGGTATTTTAAGTAAACATTACTTTTCTCAGAAGCGACCACAGAACATCTTCATGACATAACATCGGTTCACGACGTAGCTTTAAAATGGATTTGATTTCACATTGATGTGTCTATTTGCTAGATACATGTAGATCGTCTAATTTATTGTGCATTTATAACACAGTTAATAATGATCAATTGTTTAACATGTATAATAAGAAAAAAAAATGCATTTTTCAGATTTATATCAAAATGTTAGCCATTCTAATACAAGTTATCCCCAGGCAAAGCAAATAGCTTAGATACGCCCGTGTGGATGCTATTGATGATGACCTAGCTTACACGTCATCACTTGTTCAGTGATGTCATTTGTGGATTGTTTTGTAATTTTCTCGCCGAGTGAAAATTTGGATACTATGGTGTGGATTGAAAGCATTTAAAAGCATTTAAGTCTCCATCTGTTGTGTTAATAATTAAACAGGATTTTCCAGGATCTGTTAAACTCTCAGCCTAGGAATTATGTGATTTTAAAGTGTCAGAACTCAACTGTGGTATGTGTACATATTTCCAAGACGTTCCGCTTCAATGATTTTTCTTGGAGTTTTTGGACTTGGAAAATTGCTGAAATTAGTATATAGTGTATATTTTTTTTCCTTGTTATTTCTCAGCAGATACTGATTAGAATTCAATTGGACATTATGAGAAGCTTCATTACCCAGGGGAGGTGATCATAGTACAATAATAGTACAAAAAAAAAAAATACGAAGAGCAAGCAAATAGCGCTGAGCAGTACAGCAGGCGGAACAATCTCCGAATGACCGGCGTGCCTGGCGACCAAGACCGACAGTCTTCAGCTGCAGTGGCCAACCAAGTCGTGGCCATAATCAACGAAAAACTGGGCATACCGATTGGCACCGGCGACATTGACATCGCGCATAGGCTAGGACATTTCAAACACGGACAAACCAGACCTGTTATCATCAAATTCGTCAGAAGGCAGGTTAAAAGTGACATCTTGAGAAAAGCAAAGATGTTTAGAGGATCTGGTATCTTCGTAAATGAAGATCTCACAAAGACAAATGCACATGTTCTGGCTTCCGTGCGCCTCAAGGATCCTGATAATGTTGAGAAAGCTTGGTCGTTTGAGGGCAAGATCTACGCTGTGTTCAGGGGTAATCAGCATCCAGTGCAAATAACATACGTAGACTACAAAAACTGGCTAAGTAAACCCTGGCCCCAAAAAAGCTATTCGGAATCAGTGGAAAATGCAACAAACTCCAGAAGATCGCCGACTAAACATAATTGATAAAACAATACCACCGTTTGTGCAAACTGATGCTCCAACAAACGAATACGCACGCGTGTGATATTTATAATTCTGTCAGTTTCTTGTTTCACGTTATATTTATTGCAATTGTACTATTTTTAACCAGTATTAGCCACTCATCTAGCTACGCGCCAGTCAACCTGAATAGATGCGTAATATTGATTGACGCCAACCAATGCAAGGGAAGTAACTGCTGCGAGTAATTTGGAATGTTACTGACAGCAGATAGTCTTTTTTTTAATACGTTACCTCCCTTTTTCTTAAATTTGTCATGTTTTTCGAAATAACAATTTGGGAAACACTGTTTCTAGTGAATTTATTTGAGGTGACGATAGCCAATGAAGTATTTCTTCATTGCTGACACATATTACAACGTGTATTAAACAAAATACTTTGCATAAAGGTTTGTCCTGGACTACAATATTGTAATACATCAATGTTACTGAAATTAGTTATCTTTCTCCACTTTCATTTAGTTTCAATACTAGCTTAGTTCATAATTATACAAGTATATCCTTAATATCACTGTTTCCTTCACGCTGTTTGCTATTAAATCTAAATAACAAACAACTGCTCCTGGTAGTATTTAAACATTTATCTGATTATTGCAAATATTGCTATATTAAGTATAATCCTCTCTAATGTATTCACCATTGTCGTTCTAAGTATACTATCAATTATACTTAATTCATGCATTGTAATTTTATGTGTAGTGTTCAAACACTTAACCACTGTTAAAGTACCTTCATTTACAATTTGCTTAATTTATTATGTTATGAAAGCTAATCACATATACGAAATATATAAGTTTATATGTACATTCCTCTAAGAAGGTCTTGCTATCACTATCAGTGGTCATGCAAAACAATTACAATTCACCGAACATATTTTAAACTGATTATAAAATAAATATATTTGTTAAAAGGCTTCTGTTTCGCATTCGCAAGGAAGCTCCTGAGTGTTAAGTGATAATTGTAATAGCATAAAGTTGTTTATCATATCAGGTTTTGTTATGGACTAGCAAGAAATATATAGAAGGTTTGGTGATCTTTTAGTGATAGGAAATTGTGCTTGCTTCATGGACCTTTTTTAAGTGTGTAATATTTGTTTATACATATATGGATGTCTAACAAAAATTCCCATTGTATACTTGAAGACACATTTAAAAATCATTGAGTTTATTCTCTACCTTTGGATATATAGAGCATTGTTTTTTATAGAAATAGTTAATATCTATGGATATTTCCTGTAGTTCATGTCTATACCATTAGCATGAATTAGCTATAAGTATTTTTTGCATTAAAATGAAATCCCAGTTTGTTTGTTTTTTTTGTTTGTGATAAAAATCCTCAATCTTGCAAGGTGCTTTTGCTGTTTAATATATGCTTGTAAATGTATCTTCTTCTTTAAATTGTGCTTGCTTCATGGACCTTTTTTAAGTGTGTAATATTTGTTTATACATATATGGATGTCTAAAAAAAATTCCCATTGTATACTTGAAGACACATTTAAAAACCATTGAGTTTCTTCTCTACCTTTGGATATATAGAGCATTGTTTTTACAGAAATAGTTAATATCTATGGATATTTCCTGTAGTTCATGTCTACACCATTAGCATGAATTAGCTATAAGTATTTTGTGCATTAAAATGAAATCCCAGTTTTTTTGTTGTTGTTTTTTTTTTTTTTTGATAAAAATCCTCAATCTTGCAAGGTGCTTTTGCTGTTTAATATATGCTTGTAAATGTATCTTCTTCTTTAAAAAAAAAAGAAGCTTTTTGCATAAGATACTGTGTTTTTACTGTACTATGTACCTATTTGTGACTATAATGTTGCTTTCTTATTGTTCTACTTGTACAAATAATTTGTTCATGCTTTTTCAAAGTGCACTACAGATACTTGTTAAAAATTCTCAAGTAATAATAACATAATGTAATTTCCCAATGCATTCTTATAAAACACACTCAACATAATTAAAAACAGTTATCAAAAAGTAATTCTGTATATAACTCATTCCTAAAATAAAACACATTCTACCATGAGGGGCTTTATTGTTAAATGAATTTCAATTATACATAATTATAAACCCTAAATTAGTGATAGTATAAAGATGATATAAATTGTTCTGAATTCAAATTGAAAACAACAACTTCTACTAACTGATCAATTCAAATTACAAGGACAACTACATAAAATTATAAAAATGAAAATAAAACTGGTATGTATGTGCTGTTTTTTTTTTAACATAAGAACCTAAAACAGTCTCAATTTATTTTATTTTTTTCTCTTTCTTTTTTCTTCCATTACCTAACTTTTCTCTGTAACTATGAGCATCCTTAACCCTAACAATAATAGGACAGGCGTCTTGAGCATAGGAGTTGTACATGTGAAGCAAGGTTATATACTTACCTACTCTACTTTAATAAATGACAGATAAACTAAAAATTCTATCTCTAAATTGCAGAGGTCTAAATGGCGCTTTTAAACGACATAAAGTATTTAATTATTTAAAGGAATATAAGTGTAATATTTACTGTTTGCAAGACACACACTTCTCCATAGATATGTATAACGACATCCGCGCTGAGTGGGGTTGTGATTTTTTTGCAAGTTATGGCTCAACAAATTCCCGGGGCACCGTTGTACTTGTGTCTAACGATTTTGATTATAAAACGCATCAATGTATCCCTGATGATAGTGGAAATTATATAGCGCTAGATATCTCTTTTGGGGAAACTCGTTTTACACTGGTATCTATTTATGGTCCAAATACAGACACTCCATCATTTTACACAAACATTTTTAAATTAATTGATGATATTGGAAATGACTCATTAATAATATGTGGTGACTTTAATATGGTTTTAAATCCGGAAATAGACTATTGTAATTATAAGAACATAAATAACCCTAAAGCCAGGGGTAAACTTTTAGAGTTTATTGAAACGTATAATCTTGTAGACCCCTTTCGTGAAAAGTATCCATCCACTAAAAGATACACCTGGCGCAGGTCACATCCCTTACAGCAAGCAAGACTTTATTTTTTTCTACTATCTACAAATCTATTCGCCTCATTTGATTCCACTTCTATAAAACCAAGTCTACAGTCTGACCACTCCTTGATAATGTTAGACCTGATGTTTAGTGAATTCCAACATGCGTCGGGCCTGTGGAAACACAATAATTCTCTTCTCTCCGATTTAAATTATATTAACGAAATTAACAGTAAAATTATTCAGATTAAAGAACAATACGCGCTTCCTGTCTACAATGTTGATAACTTGAATTTAATTCCAGATAGTGAAATATGTTTTACCATCAGTGACCAACTCTTTTTAGAGACACTACTGATGGAATTGAGAGGAAAAGCAATTTCATACGGATCATATAAAAAGAAAGCAAATGCAAAACATGAAAAATATATCCTAGATAAAATAAATGTTCTGGAACAAAATTTATCAGATGCTAATATGGAAGAATTAAACATGTTAAAACAAGAATTTGAAAATATAAACGAACAGAAAATAAAAGGTTATCTCACTAGAGCAAAGTCAAAGTGGATTCTTGAAGGTGAAAAACCAACGAAATATTTTTGTAATCTTGAAAAACAACGCGCAGCTGTAAAAACTATTTATAAATTAGAAGATGAAAATGGAAATGTTACAACTGATCAAAAAGAAATTTTAAATAAAGTTAAAGAATTTTATCAATGTCTTTACCAAAGCAAAGATACTTGTGAAACTAAAAGTTTTTCAAATTTTATTACAAACATTAATGGTCCAAAATTAAATGATACAGAAGCGCTTCTACTTGAAGGAAATATATCTGTATCAGAAGCAACTAATGTCTTAAAAAACATGTCTAATAATAAAAGTCCGGGCAGTTCAGGCTTTACTGTAGAATTTTATAAGGTCTTTTGGAAACAAATTGGTACTTTTGTAGTAAGATCTCTAAATGAAGCATTTCAAAGTGGGAAATTAACTGTTACTCAAACGCAAGGGATTATTACATGCATTCCAAAAGGTGACAGATCTAGATTATTTTTGAAAAATTGGAGACCAATAACACTTTTAAATACTATTTACAAAATTGGCTCAGGTGTTATTGCAAACAGGATGAAAACATGCATGGATAAACTTATACATAGTGATCAAACAGGTTTTATCAAAGGTCGATACATAGGTGAAAACACAAGGCTTATATTTGATATTATGAACTTTACTGAAGAGAAAGATATTCCTGGTTTGTTGCTTTTAATTGATTTTGAAAAGGCTTTTGATTCTCTGTCGTGGTCATTTGTCGATGAGACACTTTCTTTCTTTAATTTTGGTCCTGACATCAAACGTTGGTTTCAAATATTTTACAAAGATGCCAAATCCGCAGTCATACAGTGTGGATATTTATCTGAATTCTTCCCTATTCAGCGTGGATGTCGCCAAGGAGACCCATTATCTTGTTACATCTTTATTCTTTGCGCAGAAATATTATCTTTAAAAATAAGAAATAATAACGACATCAAAGGTGTAAACATCAATAACATAGAACACAAACTCTCACAATTCGCAGATGACACAACCATTATTTTGGATGGAGCGGACAAAAGTCTTAATGAAACATTACTTACATTGTATAATTTCTCATGTATTTCTGGACTAAACGTTAACTTTGATAAAACAAAGGTAATATGGATTGGAAAGAAAAAATTCAGTTCCGAAAGTATTAAAACTAAATGGAAACTTCAATGGAACCAACACAGTTTTCAGATGCTAGGAATTCATTATCACGTCGATCTACAACAGATATTAGACATTAACTATAAAGAAAAAATAGCTAAAATGGAGAATGCACTTTTAAGTTGGAAAAAAAGAAACTTAACACCCATAGGCAGAATTACAGTTATAAAAACATTATTGATATCATTATTTAATCACCTATTCATATCCCTTCCTAATCCATCATCGGAATTTATTAAAAACTTAAACACAATATTTATAAACTTTATATGGGGTGGACAAAGTAGGATTAATTATAACACTTTATGCAAAGAATATTGTGAAGGGGGGCTCAAAATGATAAATATCAAAGCTTTTATTCATGCAATGAAACTAACATGGCTAAAAAGAGTATATGTCTCAAATGGAAATTGGTTACACATTGCAAATTCATACGTAGATTTTAAGAAGCTTGTACGATGTGGAAAACATTATTCACAAAAGTTAGCAACTACAATAACCAATCCTTTTTGGAAAGACGTCTTACAATCATTTGTCGTCTTCCAAGAAAAAATAATATTTAATGCAACGGACATATTTTACTATCCAATTTTCTATAACGAAGGAATATGTATAGGAAATAAAAGCATCTTTTTTAATTCCTGGTATATGGCAGGGTTACAATATATAGGTGACCTGTTAGATAGTGATGGTAAATTTCTAACATTAAATGAAATAAATATAAAATATAATCTGAAAATTGACTTTCTTTTATACCAAGGTATTAAAAAGGCCATATTTACAAAATTCAAATCACACAATATACACGAAACTGACAGAAACAATTATAAAATGGAAAGACCTTTTATACCACCATCATTTAAAGTAATTTTAAGCAAAGAATCGGGGGCAAAACGAATGTACAAGATCCTAAAAAGAACAGAAATCGAAATGCCAATAAAACAAAAATGGCCTAGTAAATTAAACACTATAATAAGCAATGATGAATGGAAGGCGATTTTCCTTTTACCTTTCACAATCAATTCTGATTCACAATTTCAATGGTTCCAGTACAGAATAATTCACCGAATAATCGGAACGAATTACTTACTTTTTAAAATGAAATTGTCGGAATCCCCTACATGTTCCTTTTGCAAAAATAGCGAAGAGACCATAGAACACATATTCTGGGAGTGCCCCACCTCAAAGTTTCTTTTAAATAATCTGTTTCCGACTACAATTTTTCCTTACTGTAACATGAAACATTTCATACTAGGTTATGCAGAAACAAAAAGTGATGCAGTAAATAATATTTTCATTTACACAAAACTTTACATATACAAATGCAAAATGTCATTATTGATTCCTTCTGTTGAAGGTGCAAAAAATTACTTGGCATATAAATACGAGCATCAATGGAATGCCGCACTTTTAGCAGACAGAATCAATGATTTCGAATCAAAATGGAAATATGTGTTGGATAAAATACCATATCTTGCTCGTAGATCGGGGCACTAATTTACGTAAGACATTTTAACTAATGACAGATGTTTGTTGGTGTCTTTATTTTTGTTATAGTTCCTCCAAAAGTTAAACATTAGCCTTACTCCCATTATTAATACATTGAAAACTATCTATCTCTCCTTAACAATAATCTTTTATTTTTTAATACAATATCTTTCTGAAATATACTTCTGTGAAAGTTGGCGTAAATTTCGTAAGGTTTTAAAGAATTACCTAAATAGCTAACTGTCCAACCTGACATGCTATTGATGTTATACACCACCAGCTCTCTGAAAGAAAATACATCCTATGCTCAAATGCCAATGTCCTAGTTGCACGTTTGTCATGTATTCTTAGTACAACTTGTATATGTAAGTGATGCTCGTATGTGATTATATAAGTCCTGAAATACCGTGTTTTGTATATTTTTTTGTTGTTTTTTTGTTGTTGTTTTTTTTTTTTTTTTCTAAAATGTTTAAAAATCTGTATATTTCAAAGATTTATATTCATAATAATTTTCCCTATCCTCTGTTAACCTTCTTCAATCTACATTTTTCTATTTTTTTTTTTTTTTTCAATTGTCGATCTGTACCTGTAGTAAAATCGTTTCTGAATATTTGAATGTTTATGACGATTTGCTGAAATACGTGTGATATGTCACATAACATGTTACTGTAAAATATTACACGTCTTGTTGAATGTACATCATCATATGAAAATGACCTATGTTTTGTATAATGTATTGTATATATGGAAATAAAATCATTCGACATTTAAAAAAAAAAAAAAAAAAAAAAAAAAAAAACAATAATGTTCCGTTGGAATTGCTTTTTTTTATGGAGTTTTGGGCCTTTGAAGATTGCTGACGTTAGTATCTAGAGCGCAATTCTTGTCTGTTCTATTTCTGAGGCACGGCTGCTCCAAAATTAATTGAAACTTTAATGTTCTGCTATGATGATTTTTTTACAGAGTTATGGTTTTTTCTTTATAATTTATTACTATTTTGTGTCAGGTATATTTCTCTGGAAATGCTGTATGAAATTCAATGAAAATTGTTGGAAAGATAAATAACCTGGATGAAATGACTATTGTAGTGATGTTCTACCACTTTGATTTATTTTGCAGGTTTGGGTCTTGAATTTTGTTGTACGATTTTGCTTCATCTGCATGTTTGTATGGTATTTTTGTGTCATGCTCAAATACAGTTTTGACAACATATATACAGTCCTGCTGATCTATTGGTTTTTAGTTATTTTAATGTCTTTGCTCTTCTAATTGCATTCTAATTACTTGAAAGGCGCATAATTGGGGAGCATCCATCACTTCACTGATATCATTTTTTTCTCCTGCTTGTCCACCGTTTAAATTTACGCAGTGTAATCAGACTATGGACACGTGGAAGTCGGCGCTGGCAGGGATCCTCCACGATCCATGTTCGTAAGTATATCTCTGTGTGAAGGTTGATACGAATGAAGAGACCCGGTGTGTACGACTAGGAGGGCGTGGTTTGGGTTTCGCTAAGACACATTAAGCTATGTCAATACAACATCACAAGCAAAGCATAGGATCTTATTACCTCAGCCAAGTGGTTTATGTTTTGCCATCGTTGGCTTGTCTGTTTGTAAGCAATTTTACGCACAAAGTTATGGAATTGCATACCATTTTCTGGGAAAGTTGGAAATGAACAAAAATTAGGTTTTTGGTGGTGATCCGGATTACTTTCAGGATCCATGAATTTTTAAATGATTATTTATTACTGTAAAATAGGGCAAATTGGTGGTCTTGGCGGAGGTATGCTCATTACGAGTGTTTTCTTACGGTTCATTTTCCCCCGGGGGAAGAGGGGGGGGGGGGGCCCGCTGACCCAGGAGAATTTGACTCATTATATTTTTTTGGTCTAATTCCCCAGCCTAGAGCCAAGCATTTTTGTCTAAATCCTCACATTAGGAGATGCTTGGTGTATCAAATGGGCCAGGAGGGGCCCAATATTACTGGGATCTAAAAATCCGACCAAAGTCTATTTCCCGGGACCCGGAATCATTCGGCGTATCAAATTTCCACCTGTCGGGAATCGCTTTCAGTCTAAAGTCCCGTATATGCCCGTCGCTCCCCCCACCCTTGGGGAAAATACGTGCATTATTGTATTGCGTTTTTTTCGCAGGAACTGCAGCCTATATATCACACTCATAGACGTCAGTTGTTGTACATCTACAGTATATCTGTTTTAGTATTACATTAATCACAAGCCTTGGAGCAAACTTCAGCATGTCACTTAAGGCAGTACAACTGTAATGGGCAATATTCCAAACCTAATTTTAAATATTATGTCCATTATCTGTATTACATCACTCATCTTATTACAAATTTTGAGGGTGGCTTTACATGCAAAAAATATTCGTTTTTGAAAATGTTCAGAGCAACCCCTTTTTCCATTTTCCATCGAAATTTATTTACCCTATGTATGAAAAAAAAAAATCATTACTCAATTATAGTTTCAAATATATCCAAAATGTTGGTGTCTTTTATACAAATAATGATTGCAGATTACAAAATAAGGTAACATAAGGGGTTAAAGAAGATAAAAGTATTGATATTTGATTTTCTATGGAAGCTCAGCATAAACTTGAAGCTGACAGAACAGACAAAATAATATGTTGTCTTAAAGATTTTGGTTTTCCTGGACTGGTATGTTTTTTCACTTAACTCTTTTTATTTATTTTTCATCTATGACATATATTTGACTAAAATTAAACGTTAGAAACAAATGTACCGTGTACTTTTTGAAAAAGTGAAGAAAAACTATCATACCCCTTAAAAATAGCTATATTTAGGCAATTCCACAACAATAATTGTCGTTACACAAATATAAAATTATTATATATTGAAGGTTGCAGATATTTTATGAGTCTGTCAATTATGTAGCTAAGTGAATAATATGGAGCACTATTTACATTTCTGCGATAACAATCTCTCCGAACAATGCGCCTACGTACTTTTCTTTGGAATTACTTGCAATGTGTTAAAATGTGCAGTAGTTTTTAAACTACTGCTTCATGATGATAAGTTTATAATCTATAATATTTTAAACTAATCTTAACTTCGAAGTGTTTCCTTATTTCAAATGCCATTTCTTCACCTAATATATTTTTTTCTCTTGTTCATGTTGTTCAAGCACAGAAACATCAAAAATACAACATAATCCATCTTTGCAAGACCAGCATTCAAAACACAATTAAACAAAATATTGAGTAAAACAATCGTACAGTTTTCAATGTCAATTTTATTGAATAAAAATTTGAACATAATGTAGGTATTTAACACTAACCCTAATCCTAACCCCCTAACCCTAACCAAACCCACTTACCCTAAATCTAACCCTAACCCTAACTCTCTAACCCTAACCCTCTAACCCTAACCCTAACCCTATGGCCCCTTTACAAGAGTCAAAGAGAGGTTCAATCTCCTTCGCAGAGTTGTCGTTCCTTTCACTGACTTATACGAATGCACACTCCTCGCAGCGGTTACTTCCCTTTGGTGGTTTACCATTTCAGTTATATTAATTATAAATATGAAACATATACAACCAAGCTATGTAATCTGGTCCTTAACACCACGTATTACGGCTTCTTCCTGAGGTGCACGACGATGATCTGTGATTTGTACTAGATGATGCTAGGTCTTGTCAACAAAAAGGGATTTAGCTGATAATTGTATATATTTACATTGCATAGGCATTTAAATAGGGAAGGGGTATGCATTCATAATCGTATGAACGCAATGCCTTATCACCGGCGTAGTAATATATGTGTGTCCTATTCTTATGCAAATTATAGTTCGACAAGAATATTTACATGAACTAAGATGTCTTATACTGTTAAATGTTGCTGTTTTTTGCACTTATTGTTAACGTTTGATTATATTTTTTTTATAATTAATACACATGAACATTTTGTTCCAGTTCTACTTCTACAATAATCGATTTGACATTTGTTTTCACTTTTGCTGGATAGAATTCTATCACACAAATCTACAAGACGTGTATTATTAAACCATGCCATATCGCTAGCATGTAATGTGTACATGTTATGGTATTTTAAGTAAACATTACTTTTCTCAGAAGCGACCACAGAACATCTTCATGACATAACATCGGTTCACGACGTAGCTTAAAATGGATTTGATTTCACATTGATGTGTCTATTTGCTAGATACATGTAGATCGTCTAATTTATTGTGCATTTATAACACAGTTAATAATGATCAATTGTTTAACATGTATAATAAGAAAAAAAAATGCATTTTTCAGATTTATATTAAAATGTTAGCCATTCTAATACAAGTTATCCCCAGGCAAAGCAAATAGCTTAGATACGCCCGTGTGGATGCTATTGATGATGACCTAGCTTACACGTCATTACTTGTTTAGTGATGTCATTTGTGGATTGTTTTGTATTTTTCTCGCCGAGTGAGAATTTGGATACTATGGTGTGGATTTAAAGCATTCAAAAGCATTTAAGTCTCCATCTGTTGTGTTAATAATTAAACAGGATTATCCAGGATCTGTTAAACTCTCAGCCTAGGAATTATGTGATTTTAAAGTGTCAGAACTCAGCTGTGGTATGTGTACATATTTCCAAGACGTTCCGCTTCAACGATTTTTCTTGGAGTTTTTGGACTTGGAAAATTGCTGAAATTAGTATATAGTGTATATTTTTTGTCCTTGTTATTCCTCAGCAGCTACTGATTAGAATTCAATTGGACATTATGAGAAGCTTCATTACCCAGGGGAGGTGATCATAGTACAAGAATGTTCCGTTGGAAATGCTTTTTTTATGGAGTTTTGGGCCTTTGAAGATTGCTGACGTTAGTATCTAGAGCGCAATTCTTGTCTGTTCTATTTCTGAGGCACGGCTGCTCCAAAATTAATTGAAACTTTAATGTTCTGCTTTGATGATTTTTTTTTACAAAGTTATGGTTTTTTCTTTATAATTTATTACTATTTTGTGTCAGGTATATTTCTCTGGAAATGCTGTATGAAATTCAATGAAAATTGTTGGAAAGATAAATAACCTGGATGAAATGACTATTGTAGTGATGTTCTACCACTTTGATTTATTTTGCAGGTTTGGGTCTTGAATTTTTTTGTACGATTTCGCTTCATCTGCATGTTTGTATGGTATTTTTGTGTCATGCTCAAATACAGTTTTGACAACATATATACAGTCCTGCTGATCTATTGGTTTTTAGTTATTTTAATGTCTTTGCTCTTCTAATTGCATTCTAATTACTTGAAAGGCGCATAATTGGGGAGCATCCATCACTTCACTGATATCATTTTTTTCTCCTGCTTGTCCACCGTTTAAATTTACGCAGTGTAATCAGACTATGGACACGTGGAAGTCGGCGCTGGCAGGGATCCTCCACGATCCATGTTCGTAAGTATATCTCTGTGTGAAGGTTGATACGAATGAAGAGACCCGGTGTGTACGACTAGGAGGGCGTGGTTTGGGTTTCGCTAAGACACATTAAGCTATGTCAATACAACATCCCAAGCAAAGCATTGGATCTTATTACCTCAGCCAAGTGGTTTATGTTTTGCCATCGTTGGCTTGTCTGTTTGTAAGCAATTTTACGCACAAAGTTATGGAATTGCATACCATTTTCTGGGAAAGTTGGAAATGAACAAAAATTAGGTTTTTGGTGGTGATCCGGATTACTTTCAGGATCCATGAATTTTTAAATGATTATTTATTACTGTAAAATAGGGCAAATTGGTGGTCTTGGCGGAGGTATGCTCATTACGAGTGTTTTCTTACGGTTCATTTTCCCCCGGGGGAAGAGGGGGGGGGGGGGGCCCGCTGACCCAGGAGAATTTGACTCATTATATTTTTTTGGTCTAATTCCCCAGCCTAGAGCCAAGCATTTTTGTCTAAATCCTCATATTAGGAGATGCTTGGTGTATCAAATGGGCCAGGAGGGGCCCAATACTACTGGGATCTAAAATCCGACCAAAGTCTATTTCCCGGGACCCGGAATCATTCGGCGTATCAAATTTCCACCTGTCGGGAATCGCTTTCAGTCTAAAGTCCCGTATATGCCCGTCGCTCCCCCCACCCTTGGGGAAAATACGTGCATTATTGTATTGCGTTTTTTTCGCAGGAACTGCAGCCTATATATCACACTCATAGACGTCAGTTGTTGTACATCTACAGTATATCTGTTTTAGTATTACATTAATCACAAGCCTTGGAGCAAACTTCAGCATGTCACTTAAGGCAGTACAACTGTAATGGGCAATATTCCAAACCTAATTTTAAATATTATGTCCATTATATGTATTACATCACTCATCTTATTACAAATTTTGAGGGTGGCTTTCCATGCAAAAAATATTCGTTTTTGAAAATGTTCAGAGCAACCCCTTTTTCCATTTTCCATCAAAATTTATTTACCCTATGTATGAAAAAAAAAAATCATTACTCAATTACTGTTTCAAATATATCCAAAATGTTGGTGTCTTTTATACAAATAATGATTGCAGATTACAAAATAAGGTAACATAAGGGGTTAAAGAAGATAAAAGTATTGATATTTGATTTTCTATGGAAGCTCAGCATAAACTTGAAGCTGACAGAACGACAAAATAATATGTTGTCTTAAAGATTTTGGTTTTCCTGGACTGGTATGTTTTTTCACTTAACTCTTTTCGTTAATTTTTCATCTATGACATATATTTGACTAAAATTAAACGTTAGAAACAAATGTACCGTGTACTTTTTGAAAAAGTGAAGAAAAACTATCATACCCCTTAAAAATAGCTATATTTAGGCAATTCCACAACAATAATTATCAAATGTGAAATAAATTATGCATTTTAAGTTTAACACACCATTTATACCAGTTAAACTAAATATATTAACAATTCAATGTTATTATTTCAGTTAAACAAACGTCTTTTCAAAATTCAGTTCCCTAGAGGTACACAAAATGCCACCCACACCCTGCAACGTTTTCAGCTCTGGGACAACACACCGTACATCAACAATAAGTGTCATATTTATTATCTTCGTTACCAATCATCTTCATGTCAACAATGTTTATGCTAGTAATTGAGGCTGTATATGCTGGTAATTTAGGCTGCATCTTCACCAACTGGCACAGTCAGAAAAACGTGTACTGTGTTGAGCACCAGGTTTGACCCCCAGGGAAGCATTCCGAGTGATTTGTGGCAATTCTCTTCCTTCAGCTGCACAAATATTTAAAAACAATCCAATAACTGAATGTTTTCCACGACATACTTAACAATATACATACAAAACTTTCCAGTATATGTGCAACCCAACCTAGTAGGCCATACTTTTCAGTGTAAGGTAAAATTAATGTCAAAACTGTGTAATTACTGAATGGATCCTTATTAGTATGCTGATCATGAAGAAACACTGGTGCACACATTCATAAGCAAAATGGCACACATATTAAGTATAAGTACTCGACTATTAAAGTGTCTTGAGGCTTCAAAACTAAGGTACTGACACATCATACATGTACTTCATGACTTGTATGTTCATTTACTTACATATATACTGTAAGTATATATAAAAATATGGACAAAAACAAATACATGTAAATAATATTACTTACATGTATATTAATATATTAATTGTACATTTAACCAATACAATTTCGTAGTTCAAGCATTGAAATGAAAAGCATCACATTATCCTGTAATGAATTACGTTCTGATTTAATAGACAAATATTAATATATTCAGAAATTTCAGAATACAATTACAATTCTTTCACTTTCTTGTTTTACTTACATGTGTTTCATTTCCTTATTACCAAGCTGGTTCATCATATGTACGATCTGGTGACGGTTATTTATATGGCTCCGATTTTCTTTCAGTAAGCATTCCCTTTTTGCTCGTATTTATAATTTTCGTTTGACAGTTGTTTTTGTTTATACCACGAAATATATGTGACTTTAGTAAATCCAATTCCCATAGGGTCCCATTATAAAACGGCGAACTTTCAGATTTCAGATTGTCCAAGCTTGGTGTCTGTTAAAAGATTTATCTTTCCTCTTACGAAAATTGCAACAAAAAGATATGACATGCTACTTCTAAGAAAATGCGTCTCACCTGAATGCAGACACCGGTAGAAACTAGGGTTTCGGCAGTCATATTTTGACAAAAGCCCAATGCCACATTAAACAGCCCCCAAAAGCTCATCTTTCAAGTTCGCCTGCAAAACATGTTCCAAACACACAGAGGATATTACAAATAACCACAAAAGGCATGTCTGACATTACTAAATGCTTTTCATAACAGAAGAAAAAAGGAACTCTAGTAAAAGGCAATATTTCGAATGTAAAACGGAGGGAAGCACATTGATTTACTGGTATCTAACCTCTATGCGATGTTAAATCAACCATTGCGAGCTATGCTGGAAAGTAGCGCATACCCATAATGCTTAGAGGATGAGTACACAGGTCTTTCAGACTGGTGTAGACACAACGCCCCCCCCCGCAATATGCTAACTGTTTTTAATAAGGAGTTAACGAGCTGCTAAACAGTCCACATAACCCTGTTTTGTATTTTGACAGAGTTATCTTTCTTTTCACATAGATTTTTAGTGTGAAGTTTTTATTCATAAGTCTTATTATTTCTAATTTACATAAGGTATTCACTTGAAACTTGGAATACCTCTTTGTAATCAACTCCAGCGTCAGTTGCAACAATGCCTACAACTCTGTGTTGTATTTTTACAGAGGTGTGTCCACTTTTCACATAGATTTTGGGGTTAAAGTTTTTGTTACAAAGCTTATAATTTATAAACTGCATTAAGTATTCACTTGAAACTTGGAATAAATTGATGAAATTAATGCCATAATTCAGCTTTATATTTCAACAAATGTATGCACCTTCCACTTTCCAAAATATGTAAATGACTGAAATGCTTTGAATAGTCGAGCGCGCTGTTCTCTGACAGCTCTTGTTATTATTATCTTTTAATAAGATTGTTTATGCACTTAAATACGTTACTATCAGTCTGTTGATCGTTATTATTTTAAATTTTCATTAAAATAATTTCTGTCTAGGATTGTTATTTGCACAAAGCTGATATTAATTGCTGATCCAGTCGTTGCTATCGCGGTGACATTCACGAGCGGCTGTCATCAGTCTGTGCATTGGAAATGCGTGTATGTGCAATGAAGTAGATTGCACCGGAACCGCAGATTTGATTATACCCTGTGGCTATATCTATGATGAGGAAAATTGCTGGAGGTATCATCTTTATTCATTACGCAAGGAGATTTTACCAGTTTCAATGATTGCTTAAAATAAATCATAACATTCACCATGGTCAGATCACGTGAGTTAATCAACTGGCTGGTTCCAATAGCTCGAACTAAATCACAACCTCCATCGTCAATCACGTTATCATAGTAAGATCACAGGAGCAAATGAAATCAACATACTTGTTCCAAGAATAGCTTGAGATAAATCTCAGACACCAACAGCAGATCGAGTGATAAAATTAAAAAAACAAAACAGACTTGTTCCAAGCATAGCTCGAAATAAATCTTAGTCACCAACAGTTTTTATGTGGTCATAATCAGATGACGTGAGTTAATGAAAACAACTGACTGGTTCCAAGAAAATCTCAAACTAAATCACAGCCTCAATCACATCTCACGTGACCATAGTCAAATCACGTGATAACATGGAAACAACTGTCTGGTTCCAATAGCTCGAACTAAATCACAGCTTTCATCGCCTGTCACGTTAACATATTTCAGATTACGTGATAAAATGAAAACAATGTCTACTGCACAGCATATCACGAAATCATACGAGCCTATAAAAACTGATTTATAATTCATAGTTTGAATATATATTTAACACCAATTGGGATTTTGAACACAACCCTAAAAGTAAAAATATCGCAGCAAGTGTATGGTAGGCGTGCCAAGCCGATCACATATACAAATAGAAAAAAGAAACTGGACATGTTTTCATTTCGTATTTTTATATGTTGTTAAAGACGTTCGCGACAATTTCGTCAATTTTTTTTTCCAACGACATATTTTCTTAAAAATTTGCACACGTGTCAATGTATCCTAAAACTAAAACAGCCTTACTACCTGTCGAAGCCTTTTTTTTCAGTTTGTGTGACTAGCAATGTTCAATTATATAAAGCGGTCATTTTCAAACAAGGACGGAGATTTTTAAATGCATCTTTGTTTGAATCTTTCGTTTGGCAATATCCAAGTGCAGTTTAATGATAAAACGCCCTTTATCTTTAGTTACCATTTAAAAAATGACTTTTAATGGACACTTAATGAGGTTAATTATGCATTGAATATGCCTTTGAAAACATCAATTAATAATAAAATATTCGAATATCTTTTGTTCCAAACGACAGGTTTTGTTAAAAAATTCCATATACATGTGTCATTGTACACTGAAACTAAAACAGTGTTAAAAAATAGGGGTCACCGGCCTTTATCCGGAAATATTAGGTTTTGAATACGGTATCTGTCGAAGCTACTTTTTCAGTTTGGATTTTGCTATCAATGTTTTAAGTATATGTAGGAGAGCTTTTTTTTCTAACAATGTTATGGTTCTTTCAACTGATATGTTTTCACATGTCTTATTCGGCAATATACAAAGTGTATTTTGAAAAAACAACAACAACGATTTACTTATATTTACTGTTAAAGTAATGAATTTGGCTGGACATTTAAGTACGTCAAACGGTTATTAATAATACCATTTGAAACGTCATTTATAATGCATCAATATATTTTGTTCCAAACGACAGATTTTCTTAAATTTTCGCACATACATGCACCGATGTATACTTACATCAAAACATTAATAAAAAGAATGGGTCACTTAATGTGTTTGGGAACTATTGGACTTTGAATAGGGAACCTGTGTAGCCTTTTTCGTGTTTCGTGTTTACGTAAACAACCTATCAATTGCCAAAATAGAATGAAGATATTTAATGGATCTTTCTTTTTAACTAATTTATTTGGCAATACATTGTATACGTGTGGTTTTGATAATTATATTTCTTTATGAACTTTTAACCATTGACTGGAACTTAACGACTTACACAGATTTATATTTACTGATTGAAATTAGTATAATGTAACCTATAAACAATAAAAAAAATAATGAAGCAAAAGGAGAAATTAACCCAAGTATTTTCTTTTTGTTGCGAACGTCTTTAAACGTTTAAAATCACTGATGTTGCGTTTGGATGACGACAACGTTTTAATGATTGATCAATTTTGGGGTCATTAACATTATTAATAAGTTCAATTAATAACCTAAATGTTGATACCAAATTCATCCATATTCAAATCTAAAAACATTTAAAAAAATACGAAATGAAAATGTCCAGTTTCGTTTTTCTATTAGTATGTTTATACTGGTGAATTCAAGTAACTGTGAATTCTTAATTATTTTCGTATGAACTCCTCAAAGAGTGCTATGGGTTTGTACGTTTGTCTGTTAGTTGCGGCAACTTTACGCACAAACCTTTGAACGGATTTGCATGAATTGTTTGGTTAAAAGGTTGGAAATGGGCTATGGACAAATCCTTAGATTTTGGTGGTAAACCGGGTTACCCCATGGATCCAGGAGTTTTTATAAAGTATTCTTAATTATTGGAAGAAATGGCAAATTGTCAATTACATGTACGGCGTATAACATTAGTTTCACAACACATACGGGGGTGGGGGGTGGGGATGGGGTGGGGGTAAGCTGCTTTGGCGGGGGTCTGCGCTCTCCGGGTGTTTTATAGAATTCAGTTTATACATGTGTAGAGTTTGTTTTCTATCACTTCAGTGTTTCCAGTGATACAGCGGGACATTTTATCAATATTTTCCATGCTGTTTTCAGGAAAGAAGTATAACCACGATATAGCAACAGAGCCTTTGATTTCTGTAATTAGACGTATCCAGAGAATACTGTTATTAAACGTATTCCGAGAATACATATGAGGCGTGTCGAGGGAAATCAGGCTTAATGCATGTGCGTAAAGTGTCGCCCGCACCGGCTAATCTGGGACGGCACTTTCCTCTTTAATGGTATTTTCTGTTTCAATGAAGTCTCTTCTAAACATAAATTCACTGTTGGCGGAAAGTGCCGTCCCGGATTAGCCGATTCGGATTAGCCTGTTCGGACTGCACAGGCTGATCCGGGACGACACTTTACGCACATGCATTAAGACCCCCGAAACGCCTCATATTTGCAATAGTTAGACCCGACTCATTTAAAGCTGCTACGTAAATCGCAGATATATCCGTTTAATTATTATCTGGGAAAATATAAAAGTTCTCGTTTGTTATAGTGTTTGTTATAGAAATGTTTTGTATCTGATATAGACATGTTTTGTATCTGATATAGAAATATTTTGTATCTGATCAAGAAATGTTGTGTATCTGATATAGAATGTTTTGTATATAGAAATGTTTTGTTTGTATCTGATATAGACATGTTTTGTATGTTTTGTATCTGATACAGACATGTTTTGTATCTGATATAGAAATGTTTTGTATCTGATAAGAAATTTTTGTATCTGATATAGAAATGTTTTGTATCTGATAAGGAAATGTTTTGTATCTGATATAGAAATGTTTTGTATCTGATAAAGAAATGTTTTGTATCTGATATAGAAATGTTTTGTTTCTGTTATAGACATACATGTTTTGTATCTGATATATTTATGTTTTGTATCTGATGTAGACATGTTTTGTATCTGATATAGACATGTTTTGTATCTGGTATAGATTTGTTTTGTATCTGATGTTTTGTATCTGATATAGACATTTTTTTTTTGTATCTGATATAGACATGTTTTGTATCTGATGTAGACATGTTTTGTATCTGTTATAGAAATGTTTTGTATCTGATAAAGAAATGTTAAGCAAATGTTGAGTGTCAGGCTCAACCATCGATATACAAAACTAAACCAGTACCTGAGTCATTAAGTATAGGACCCAGCCCAATGGGCTTATAAGTCACCAGCGTTTATGTCTTTACAGTAGTTATGTTTAGTAAACTAAGAACAGAGTATAAACAAAATTGATAAACTTAAAAGTGTATACGTTAGAAATACAGAAAGGAAAATATTATGAGTGTGAATTTGTAGGTATAAGGTTCAGTTTATGTTTTGAACAGATTCGTAGATTTGCGATTGTAGCATTGAGCTGCACATGTATACATCGATTTTTAGTTTCCTTGTGGTTTATAAACTAATGATGTTTGTAATAACAAATAATAAAGAAAACATTATAGCATTAAAATTGCTGAAGGAGGGCACTTCCGCAGACATAGCCCCTTTGATATTTGTATGTTATACAAAGAAAGTCAACACCGAGTAATTGGTGCTTCATCCATTACGGAATCAATCAGAAAGCTATTAACTATTTTGGCATCAGATTGAATGGCCGCAATTATCGAGACAACGCATCTTCATTTGTCCTTCGATGCAATGGTATTCAAAGAGCATCGTAAGGTCAAGGGGCTGACAATCGATCTTGCGAAGGACTGACAACGGATAATTACTGGCTCTGATGTATATTATATCTAAAAGTCTTCGATTCGATAGATATTGTATTTTACTTTAAAGCGTTTTCCTCAATCAGTTTTCTGTTTTGAACATATATACTTGCATCACTCGTAATTGCGTGACCAGGTCTACTTAGCTGATGGCAGCGAAATTCATTGTCCTATGAGAAACATTCAATACAGTATTTTATTGTTTTATTTTATGCACAATTGTACTTACTAACATTGCAATTTAAGCCTTTGATATGATTGACACAATGGGACAGAATAGGCTATGGCATTAGTAAATGCATTAAAAGAGGATATACTGTTATATAAGTGATGCATTGAGATTGTATAGTCTGTAACATGAGTGATGTATTGAGAGAGGATAGACTGTAAGATGAGTGATGTATTGAGAGACGATAGACTGTAATATGAGTGATGTATTGAGAGACGATAGATTGTAATATGAGTGATGTATTGATAGAGAATAGACTGTAATATGAGTGATGTATTGAGAGAGGTTAGACTGTAATATGAGTGATGTATAGAGAGAGGATAGACTGTAATATGAGTGATGTATAGAGAGAGGATAGGCTTTAATATGAGTGATGTATTGAGAGATGATAGACTGTAACATGAGTGATGTATTGAGAGAGGATAGACTGTAATATGAGTGATGTATTGAGAGATGATAGACTGTGATATGAGTGATGTATTGAGAGAGGTTACACTGTAATATGAGTAGTGTATTGAGGTGTTAAGAGAGGATATACTGTGATGTGAGTGTTGCATTGATGGCGGATAGACTGTAATATGAGTGATGAATTAAGGTATTGAGAGAGGATAGACTGTGATGTGAGTGATGCCTTGAGGGATGATATACTGTGATATGAGTAATGTACTGAGAGAGGAAAATACATTTAGTCAGATCCCTTTCTGCTATGTGTTACTCACTGTAAAATATTTATGTTATGAGTACTGCGAGAGGATAGACTGTGATATAAGTGATGTATTGAGAGTGAATAGACTGTGATATGAGTGATGTATTGAGAGTGGGTAGACTGTGATATGAGTGATGTATTGAGAGTGGATACACTGTGATATAAGTGATGTATTTAGAGTGGATAGACTGTAATATGAGTGATGTACTGAGAGAGGGTAGACTGTGATATGAGTGATGTATTGAGAGTGATTAGACTTTGATATGAGTGATGTATTGAGAGTGGATAGACTGTATTATGAGTGAAGTATTGAGAGTGGATAGACTGTGATATAAGTGAAGTATTGAGAGTGGACAGACTGTGATATGAGTGATGTATTGAGAGTGGTTAGACTGTGATATGATTGATGTATTGAGAGTGGACGGACTGTGATATGAGTGATGTATTGAGAGTGGACAGACTGTGCTATGAGTGATGTATTTATAGTGGATAGACTGTGATATGAGTGATGTATTGAAAGTGGTTAGACTGTAATATGAGTTATGTATTAAGAGTGGACAGACTGTGATATGAGTGATGTATTGAGAGTGGATGTAATACGAGTAATGTATTGAGAGTGAATAGACTGTGATATGAGTGATGAATTAAGAGTGGATAGACTGTGATATCAGTGATGTATTGAGAGTGGATAGACTGTAATATGAGTGATGTATTGAGAGTGGACAGACTGTGATATGAGTGATGTATTGAGAGTGGATAGACTGTGATATGAGTGATGTATTGAGAGTGGACAGACTGTGATATGAGTGATGTATTGAGAGTGGACAGACTGTGCTATGAGTGATGTATTGAGAGTGGATAGACTGTGATATGAGTGATGTATTGAGAGTGGACAGACTGTGATATGAGTGATGTATCGAGAGTGGACAGACTGTGATATGAGTGATGTATTGAGAGTGGACAGACTGTGATATGAGTGATGTATTGAGAGTGGACAGACTGTGATATGAGTGATGTATTTATAGTGGATAGACTGTGATATGAGTGATGTATTGAGAGTGAATAAACTGTGATATGAGTGATGTATTGAGAGTGGATAGACTGTGATATGAGTCATGTATTGAGAGTGGATAGAATGTGATATGAGTGATGTATTAAGAGAGAATAGACTGCGATAGGAGTGATGTACTGAGAGAAGATATATTAATATAAGCGATGTATTGAGAGAGAAGAAACTATGGTATAAGCGATGTTTTGAGAGAGGATTGACTGTAATGTGAGTTATGTATTAAGAGTAGGGATGGGACCGAATACTGAAATCAATATTCGAATATTCGTTTTGTAAATACTACCGTATACTACTATATACGACACTCCGTCCGAATATTTACCCATCCGAAATATGTATACTACGTGTACGTAACTTGTCTTACCTTGTTTCATTGGTAAATGAGCGACATAACTTTCTGAGTGTTAGGCAAATATAATGTGATGGTGGCATTGTTTATTAATAAAGACTCTTGTATAATATACAGTGTTGATATAATGGAGAATAATTTACAAGTGACGTATATTAAGATTGACCAGATCATGCTAATTTTGTTAAAGAAATTGATTGTCTGATAATGGATTCATTTTGATTGGTTTACTTAGAGAGTAATTGTAATTTGCTGTAAACAAGTTAACCGTATATATGTCACTTAAGGATAATAAACAACAATGTACGCCTTGTGCAAACTGTGAAACTTATCACAGCATGGCCCTGTTTTGTTATTTGTGGATACAATGCGTCATGTTCGCGCCTCCTACAAACCGTTAATTCGCGGCCCTTGTAAAGACGTGGCCCCTCTGCCAGTTATCAATTGTCGTTAATTGGACATGTTTGGCATGTGTTGTAAAAACGTTAGACTGCCCCCGCCCACCTGCTAGGCAGGAAATACGACTGGAATTCATGTTAACTTTGTAATCAAACTGGAAAAAAACATGACTTAAAAAAATGTGTTCTTTAAATAAATGTGAAAATCGAATATTCGTATTCGTTTTTTTTTTTATTCGAATATTCGAGTGATTGGTCCCATCCCTAATTAAGAGTGGATAGCTTGTGATATGGGTGAAGTATTGAGAGATATTAGACTGTGATATGAGTGATGCATTGAGAGAGGATAGACTGTGATATGAGTGATATATTTAGAGAGAATAGACTGTGATATGCGTTACGTATTAAGAGGATATATACTGTGATATGAGTAATGTATTGAGAGACGATAGACTGTGATATGACCGATATATTGGGAGTGGATGGACTATGATATGAATGATGTATTGAGAGTGGATAGCTTGTGATATGAGTGAAGTATCGAGAGTTAATAGACTGTAATATGAGTGACGTATTGAGAGATGATAGACTGTAATATGTTAAATGTACTGAGAGAGAATAGACTGTGATATGAGTGATGCATTGAGAGAGGTTAGACTGCGATATGAATAATGTATTGGGAGAGGATAGACTTAATATGTGTGATGTATTGAGAGAGAATAGACTGCGATATGAGTTATGTTTTATGAGATGACAGACTGTAATATGAGTGATGTATGGAGAGAGGATAGACTGTGATATAAGTGATGTATTGAGAGATAATACACCATGATATGAGTAATGTATTGAGAGAGGATAGACTGCGATATGAATGATGTATTGAGAGAGGATAGACTTAATACGAGTGATGTACTGAGAGATAATATATTGTGATATGAGTTATGCATTGAGAGAGGATAGATTGTAATATGACTAATGTATTGAGACAGTATAGACTGTGATATGAGTAATGTATTGAATGAGGATATACTGTGATATGAGTAATGTATTGAGAGAGGAAATCCACTGTAATGACCAGCTTGAGGCGCCTTCTGCAACATTAAACTCGATAATGTGGCTTTTTGTCCAATAATATGTAATACTAGGTCATAGGTCACGCGATATGTAACGACGCGGTTTTTTGGCTCTGTGAAATCATGTGATTTAAAAGCGGATTTAAAACAAAAAGAGTGTTAGATTTGAAATCAAAATCAGCCTAGAGGATTTTACTTGATGTCACCAAAGAAAAATAAGAACTGAAAAGGAAATAAAAGTGGAAATTCAAACAGAAAACGAAAAACTATTTCGCCGATTGAGCCCGCCAATTCGAGCACGAGTTTTTCACTCACACAAACCTGTTCAACAAGTACAACAGGTTCGGACAATGTAAACAGTGTAAACAGTGTACACAGTGAACAAGGTGAACAAGGTAAAGCAAAACGTGTGAATAGGCCTCAAGAACCGGCATATTTCAATTTTGATAGAAATTGTGTACCTGGTGCGTTTTGGAACATGAATTATAACAGTGCACAACAATATGGGAACCAGTTCGGACTACAATCCCCACCCTTCAACCAATTCGGCATGCCAACACAACTGAATACACTGATACAAGCACCACCAACATGGGCTGTGGGAATTATCGAGGACATAAAAAGCATTAAACTGCAAGTATCAAAAATAGATAAAATAGAAGATTGTATAAATAAATTGACACATAAAGTAGAAACATTAGAAAATCAGGTTAAGTCCATAGAACACAGCTGTGCGTTCATCAATGAACAATTTGAATACACAAAACAATCACTTAAGAAATCAGAAGATCAAATGAAAACTTTTCAAGATAGGTACATTGAAACCACGATGAATCAATACCAACAAAAAATCAACCAAATCGAAGCATCAAATGACACACTGGAATTTCATAGTTTAAGGGAAAACTTGCTATTTCATGGAATAAAAGAATCGACCGGTCAGGAAAATTGTGAAGCGCTTGTACAAACGCTCATTAGAGACGTGCTTCACATTGAAAAAGACATACCTTTGGACAGGGTACATAGAATCGGCAAAGGAACACCCGGAAAAACACGTCCAATTGTTGCAAAGTTCCATCAATATTCGGACCGGGAACTAGTACGCAAAACTGCACTAGACCGAAACCAAGAACTAAGAGTCCTTAACCAGAACGTTGGGATCCAGCAAACAAAGGCGACCCTCAGCAGCCGACGTAGCAAACAACACCTTGTCGACAGGGAACGTGCAGCCGGAAGAGCGACGAAATGGGCCGGGTCAAAGCTACTAGTCAAAGGAAACGACGGAAGTTTTCGCGAAATTATCAATTAGGACAATGCGGAGTTAAAATTTTTATCGTGGAATGTGAACGGACTTGTTCGAAAATTAAATGATATTGACTTTTAGAATATATTAAACTATATGACATTATTATTTTAAGTGAAACATGGACTAATAAGAAGATCAAATACAACCTGCAAATTCAGCATTACGAAAGTATTCATGTTTACGGATATAAATCACATGGTGTAAAAAAAGGTCGACAGGCCGGAGGTATTTCTATTTATTATAAAACGTATTTAAAAGAAAAAATATCTGTTGTAGATTTAAATAATTATGGCATAATTTGGTTAAAGCTAGATTCTTCATTATTTAACTTTGATAAGCATGTTTACCTATGTTGTACTTACATTCCACCGATATCATCTACTGTTTTAAAGGATAAGGATTTTGATTTTTTTGAGGAAATAGAAGGCAATATTGAAAAATACTGCAATTTAGGTTATACATATATTATAGGAGATTTAAATTCCAGGACAGGAGATTTATCTGATACCGTAGATTATAACAAATATCTAGATAATTTGGTTGAACATAATGACCCTTTTGACTGTTCGAATGACACAGTTTCGGGACACTTACGTCTGCCTAAACGTATGAATGAAGACCACGTGATTGACAGTCAAGGTCGTGTTTTGTTATCGCTTTGTAAAGCAACCAACCACATAATAGCGAACGGTCGTTTACCGGGTGACAAAACAGGCAATTATACGTTTATCTCAGCACGTGGTCAAAGTGTAACGGATTATTTATTACTACAGCAAGATACTTACGATAGAAATTTCATTCATGATTTCAAAATACTAGAATGGACAGAATTTTCCGACCATGCTGCATTATACTTCAGCTTCTTAATGCGCAATACAAACAACAGTAATGAAGATAAAATAAATACAGAACAAACTGAAATTAAAATTGTTTTTGACGACAGTAAAATATCGGATTTTAATATACTACTAAATGAAAAAAAAAGAAGCTTTAGACCAAATATATAATGAAAATACATCGCACTACAATAAAATAGATATTCTTACAAATTTTTTGCAAGAACACAGCAAAACAATTTTTGGCAAAACTTTCCAAACAAGACCGAAACGTAACGTAGTATTTCATAAGCCAGAATGGTTCGACGATAAATGTAAAACAGCAAAACGAACATTAAGTAACGCAAAAAAATCATTTAGTAAAGATAAAACACAGGAAAACAGACAAAATATTGTTACCAGCAGAACCCGCTACAATAACATTCGTAGAAAGGCTAAATATCGCTATAAAGTTAGCGAGGGAACAAAACTAAGCAAAATAGCCAAAAAACAACCCAAAAGGTTCTGGAAAACAGTTAAAAAATGTTATAAAACAGGCAATAAAAAAGTAAGTGATAACATAATTCACGACATGTTCATCCACTTTAAGGATTTGATTGGAAATAATACTGATAATAATCAAGACAATCACAACATCGAAAATATTCCACATATTATAAACGATTACCTCGATTCCCCAATCACAGAAAAAGAGATATACGATGCTGTTTTTAAGCAATATAACGGTAAATCAAGTGGACCGGATAATATATCAGCAGAAATAATCAAGACTGCATATAACATTATTAAACACCACCTATTATTTATATTAAACGATATATTTGAAAATGCTCAGTATCCAGAAAGCTGGGGAATAGGTTACATTACACCAATATTCAAAAGTGGCGATCCCAATGTTGCAAACAATTACCGTGGAATAACTCTCAATAACATTTTGTCAAAAATATATTCTCAAGTATTACTAAACAGACTGACTAAATGGTGCGAAGAAAATAAGAAAATATCTAAATTTCAATTTGGTTATCAAAAGGGAAAAAGCACAGTTGATTGCATATTCATCCTTAATAGTATAATCAATAAGGTACTGAACTCGGGTCAGAAATTATACTGCATATTTATCGATTATGCTAAATGCTATGATAGCATAAATCGCACACTGCTGTGGCAAAAATTAATAACAGAACAAATGAGTACCAAAATGGTATCTGCTCTTAAAGCGATGTATTCTTCAGTGAAAGCAGCAGTCAAATTACAAACACGCAGAATATATACATTCATACACTGGTGTCAAACAAGGAGACCCATGTTCGAGTATATTGTTCATGATGTTCGTGAATGACATCATAGATAATATAAATTCTGATATCGAAGGCATTATAACAATAAACGATATTAAAATTTTCTTATTATCATATGCTGATGATCAGGCTCTTTTTTCAACATCCCCGTCATCCCTACAGTCAATGTTGAATGATATAGAAAGCTACTGTAATCAATATAAACTCAAAATAAATACCAATAAAACCAAACTAGTCATTTTTGAAAAAAGTAATCGACCTTCTAATTACAATTTCTATCTGTATGGAGAAACACTGGAAATATCATCATCTTTCAAATACTTAGGTGTAACATTATTTAAAAATGGAAACTGGTATAAAACAGTACAGACGATATCGGAACACGGTAACAAAGCATTATATCGTCTTTTTTCTGTAATAAACCAGTATGAATTCCCAACAAAAGAAAAATTAAATCTATTTGATAAACTAGTAACACCAGTACTTCACTATTCTGCCGAAATTTGGGGCTATAATGCAGGAAAAGAGTTAGAAATTATTCACACGAAATTTTTGAGAAAAATCCTTTGTGTTAATAAATCAACAAACTTATCTGCGTTATATGGCGAATTAGGAAGATATCCGTTATCAGTTATAAGAAAGCTACACATGATTAGATATTGGTTTAAATTAATTTCATCAACCAATGATAGCCTTGTAAAAATAACATATACATTACTACATAATGACACAGAACAAAACATAACATATAACCAAAGAAATTGGGCAACACAAATAAAAACAATACTCGCACAGCTAGGTTTAACGTATATATGGATTGAACATGAAACCCTTACAGAAAAAACTGAACAAACTTATACTTACAATCTTATAAAACAACGATTATTTGATCAATATAAACAGCACTGGTATAGCGATATAAAAAATTCACCAAGACTTTCCACATACTGTCGGTTCAAGGACAATTTTAATTTAGAACGCTACCTCGATGTCGTAAAAACAAGAAAACACAAAATAGCATTAACAAAATTTCGATTGTCATCGCACAAATTAGAGATAGAGCGAGGTCGATACAATAATATCACTCGAGCAAATAGAAAATGCAGATTTTGTAATATAAACGTTGTAGAAAGTGAATATCACTTCCTATTGACTTGCCCAGTATATAAAGATATTAGAAATACGTGTTTAAAACCGTTTTTCCAAAGATGGCCAACATTGAACAAATTTGACAATTTAATGCGAACTCAAAATAAAAACGAAATTATTAATCTTGCTAAATATATTTACACTGCAAACGAACTGAGAAATAGTTTAGACACTACATATGTTTAAATAAAACAATCAAATATGTTTAAATGTACAAGATGAATACATACAATAAGTACTACTTAGAATTTATTATACTGCATAAAATTTTCTACAAAACAAGTTCGTTATTAATTTTGGAATGTTCTCGAGTGTACTAAATACTAGATGACAAATTATAATCAATACGAACAATAAATATGCTAATGTATTCTGGCATTATAATTAACCTAAATACAAACGTATTACTAATTTGATTTATCGTCTTCAAACTCCTGTCTTTGTCTAAGTACAAAACATACTCAAATAACATATTTCACTCTTCTTTTGACAACTGATATGTAAACCAAAGTATGTTAATACAATTTCAGAATTATATAACACTTTCAGCTCCTGCTATTAACTAATTGTATTTAATGTGTCGTTTACATATTGCGTCCACTATGTTTTAATACATTTGGCTAAAAGCAATGTATATGCTTATATGCTAATAAATGTTGTTGTTGTTGTTGTTGTTGTATACGACATCATCAAAAATGTAATTAGCGAACACAATTTTTTCGAGCAAACTATTTCATGCAAACGGAATTATAATTATAATTATCGTCCAAAATTGCATGTGTCTATGAAATTTCACACAGCGATAATTATCGCCCAAATCTCGCGTTGTCGCATCGTATATGCTCCGGATTTATTGTTGGTAGGATGAAATTCCTGTACTGACACCGTTTACATGAATAAGTTGTATCTCATGCATAACCGTAAAAACTATGGTACATAGAGTCCGATATTGATTTTAAGATTATCTGTTTAATATAAAGGTTATATATGTAAGGCGGCGCGTGGTTTAAAATAAATATCTGTGCGACAGTTTTATCACCTCGTGCATATTGTCCTGGGGCGAAGATGCGACGACGCGAGATTTTGTCGACAATTATCGCTGTGAACAAATCATAGACGCACGAAATTTGGACGATAATTAGCGTGTCTATGAAATTTCTCAGTGCGAGATCTGCACATTATAAATTTAAAATGTCGCATCGTCGCGTTAAAGCACAGGGCGAAATTTAACTGGCGGAAACAGGATTCCGTACATACTAGATTGTGTCATTAGAGACATTTTGGTCTCTGTTTTTTTTCGGTGATCGAGTTGATTCTGGTAGCCACTAGTTTTAGTGTATCATGATTATTCCATATTTTTAGAGTTTCATTTTCCTTCTTTCCGGCTATTTCGGACGCCGGTAAGGATATTGAGAATGAGTTCAATGGTTTCCAAGCCATATTGACGATGATTATTTCATTTTAAGTCCTGTATTTGACAAAACTTATGTTAAATTACAGAAGTATTTTTTGCAAAAACTGGACATAAGTACATGAAACCACAATATTTGCACCTCACATAATAAGTTAAACGAATGAAGCGTGTCGTGGGAAAACCGGGCTTAATGCATGTGCGTAAAGTGTCCCGATTAGCCTGTGCATGCTCATTTTATACCCGGATGACCGCTATAACTTTTGATTGACTAATCCAATTGTACTACAATTTGGTATAAAACGTCTCACGTTTTAATTTATTGATTGACAAAGGATGGAACGTATCCACGCAAAAGATCAGAAGTTGTAGTTACTATAGCAACCCATCGACGGCCTACCCGGCCCACGTCATTTTTAGTCACCTTTAACGTGTTTAAATCTGGAATTTTGTCAGTTTTAAGCGGGAAAACGTCGGATAACCTTACATATACATCGACGTCATTAAAAGCAAAATATTGACGTTTTTAACGCATCGTTAATGCACGTGCATAATGTTAAGTGTCAAAGTTCGCGTTTGTGTATTTAGAGAAGGCTTTTTCTCGGTTAAGTGAACAATTGTTTATATAAACGTTTTCATGGTGGCAGAGAATCTACACACGATGATCCGAGACCTGGCCAGCCAAAGATCAGAAGTCGAAAAGTGCCCTGAGTGTAATCATTGTTGGACTCTGATCGTAAAGTAATTACTGGAGAAATATTGCTTCTAATGATAAACAGTGATTTCATGATGCTTTCACCTCATGGGTGCGTATGCATGAGAAGTGCGTGGTGGCGTCGGGATGATTCTTTGAAAAAAAGTGACGTTTTAAGTGGAGTAACGTCATAATATTTCGACGTCGACCTGGGCCGACCCTAGTTACATGTACATGTTCAAATGTTTTTTTTTTTTTTCTTTTTCTGGCCCCGGTTGCCTTCCTTGCCTTATATATATGTCCTTTCACTTATTATGGCCTCCGCTGGTATGGCACTGCAGCTGTATATACTGTAGTACTTGCATATCTTCATCCGTAGATACTGATGATTTTGGGCCATGATTCCACATCCTAGTTATTTCTGGTGTTGCACTGTTTTCACTAGCAGTCCCTAGCCACAGCTCCACAGCTCCACTTACAGTACTTATTTTTTTGTACATTAACACTTGTAACACTATTCCTAGTGGTCAGTATGATTTATTGTGGTGTGCCATTTGGGCACATGTTCGTTATTTTGTAATATTCCTGCAGCGGTCAGGATGCTTCCAGGTACTACCAGTTTATACCTCGCAACAATCGGATACAGAGTCTGGGGTTACTTTCAAGTTCACTAACGTTTTTGCATATGCTATGTAACCACTTTGATCTTATGCAGTCTGCTTGACAAACCTTGTCACAGGTCAGCAACGTGTTTCTCAGGAATTTAGTGCTAGGCATTACTGACAGTCCAGTCTGTGTTTTTATTATTGATGATAAATGTGTGTAATGATTGGTGAAGAAAGTGAAGGATGAAAGTTGGGACCAGGTTCCGGACCGGGAATTGAACCTCGGACCTTCCGCTCTCAAGTCCAGTGCTTTACCACTAGATCACAGAGGCCCCCGTCTTCAAATGCTATTTATTAACCCTAGGTCGGATCATGTTGAAATTGTGTGCATTAATACAGAACTGATGTACTTTTATTTCAGTCGTTTTTTCATTATTATACACCCAGAACTTTTTAAGATATAGCGGTTGTCCGGGTATTAGATGAACAGCCCTCGTACTATTCTGGATTACCTGCCGATGTCACCACGTTAATGGGTCAGGTACAAACGACAAATCCGCGTACTAACAACAACAACAAAACGATATGTTTATGCATAAAAGTTTATAAACCACGAGTCTATTTGAAGACCACAAATTATTTGAGTGGATAGAGGTAAATAGGCTTTAATACACCCTTATGATTTGTGCTTTCAACCGTGTATATTGAGTTAATGGACACTTAAGTAAGTGAATAGTGTTTCGGATAACTTCATCATCTAAAATTTCGGATAAAATTTATGATAATAATTTACAATATTTTATGTCGGTATGGTAAAGTTTCATGAATAATATTTTAGTTTTCACATGTTGATACACATCTAAGATATTAAAAGTTCGTTAATTATGATTAAATTGTTGTAAACACTACAATTACTTTTAGTAAAGTTTTGAACCAGAGATATTTTCTAATTTACTGGTATTATTATTTATGGATATTTGTTTGAACACGACATAATAATTTATGAAAAGAAAACATTACATTGACATAAAAGTTTAGTTCTAAAATATTATTTTGTGTTATATTTGTTTTTCAAGTGGTTAATGAACGTTACGAAATCTTCTGCTTGTTTTCAACAGATAACGGATCAGAATAGATCGGAAACTGACCATTCATATGGTGCTGATATTCTGGATTACCCGCCCCTATCACTCTGTTAACTGACAACTGCCCTACTTGATTCAAAGGTAGAGGGAGAATGGCCGTAGACAAAAATTCAAGACCAATCCTCACACAAGTTATGTGGCCGGGCTGGGAATCGAACCCGCGATCCCCGCATTTGTAATCCGGGACGACACTTTACGCACATGCATCAAGACCGGTTTTCCCACGACGCGCCATTGGGAATATGACCCATTTACGGCGATAAAACCAGCTTGAAAAAAGCCCTGCATCATAATACAGTGTCTGTTGTACTGCATAAGAATAATTGTTACCGCCATTTTATGGATTTGAAAAAAAGTTTATCCATATGTATATACAGAATTACAACATTGTACATTATATTCTGAATATATGTATTGTTGATGAAAATAAATACTGATTTTTGTGTTGTATCTGTCTTCACAGTATGTCAAGTTTTCATAATCTTTGTATAAACTTTTATGTACACATGAGTTACTGCATATCTCACAATAATCAATTAGGTTTGTCTGATTTTTTTAAAATGAGTTGTTAACAAAGTCATTATGACATGTGTTTAGGGTTCACTTCTTAATTTCATATTAAGGAATATTCTAGTAGTCTGCACAGTTATCTAATTAAATATTTATACAAGAAAAATTAAATAACACATTTGCTTCCACGAAAAGAACGAAAAGAACATAGCTATTATACAAATAATATATTTATTATTTAAATAAAGTTGACTATTATATTAGTGTGAAAATAGTTTTGTCAAATGTGAAGTTTAAACAATCTTAAAAAGCTAATTAATTGTACGATACTTATTGTATTTATTGATTTGCATATCTGTTGTTAAATACATATAATTTGAGGCAATGCAAGAACATCCAAAAAGGTCATTTTCTATACAAATGTCTGTCCACTGTAGCACTAACATCTGATGTGTACATCTGTTGGTGTTGTTGGTTTTTTTAGATTAAGAACTGAGCCTTTAAAAGCAAATACAGGTACCGGTTTTAAGGATTGTCATCTCCATGTTATAAACAGTGCAATTTTTTACATTATGTCATTCATTTGTTGCACAAAGAAGTTACTTTGACAAAGGATGTATATGTGTAACACAATTGAATTCTGAACAAATTTCAAGAGTAACAGTAGAACACACATGCATCTGATTGTTGATTCAATTTCTCAAATAATCTCAAACCAGTAAAAAAAACATGCATTGCGTGACCAATTACGCTTAAGTATATTCAAGTGGATTCAAGCAACACAGCAAGTATTGGGATAGTAAACTTATATAACAGATGTTCATGATTAATAAATTTATAAACACTATTAACATTTGAACAAAATCAAATGATGTTGTGATGTTTCATTGAGCATATTAGTTTCAGACTATTAAAGACGTTCGCAACAATTTCCTTAAATTTCTTTCCAACGACAGATTTTCTTAAAAATTGGAACAGACATGCATCAGTGTATCCTAAAACTAAAACAGTCTAAAAATAGGGGTCACCGGCCTTTTTCCGGAAATATAGAATTTTGAATACGGTACCTGTCGAAGGCTTTTTTCAGTTTGACTAGACATTTAAGAGTGTCTAATGGGAACTAATAATGCTTTCTGAAACTTCATTTTTATCAAATGCATATTTTGTTCCAAACGACAGATTTTCTTAAAATTTCGCACATACATGCATCAATGTATACTTACACCAAAACATTAATAAAAAGAATGGCTCACCGAACTTATTTGCGAAATATTGGATTTGATATAGGGTACCTGTGTAGCCTTTTTCCTGTTTCGTTTTCACATACATAAACAACGTATCTATATAATTGATATATTTAAAGGATCATTTCTGAACTAATTTGTTTGGAAATACATTGCATAAGTGTGTTTTTGATTATTATATATGCTTTATAAACTGTTACTAGTAAAAATAAATTTTTTGAATGGACATTAGAGATGAAAATAGTATATTGTAATCTATATACAATAAAGAAAAAATGAAAAAAGGAGAAATTAACAAAATTATTTGCTTTTTGTTGCGAACGTCTTTAAATAATATTGTTTTCCCATTATGGCCAATATATCTTTTTATGCAACACTGACAGTATTGAAACGAGTCATTAATCCGAAACCCCATACTGGATTTGTTATGTCCGAAATACACTCCACGTGTGTTTTCCTCTGTTTTAGCATTAACGTGTCGCGCATTGCACAAAATCTGTATTCTTTGTTATCTAACATAAATTTGCTTTAACTAGGTCGTGCGATTTATAGATGGACTAATTTTTGTCAAAATTGCATAACTGAGATAAACCATCACAGCCGACATTGTGTTGGTTTGTGCCAGGCGTACTATTATAGTACGAACCGGGAAACAGGCTACCCTCGTACATGCTTAATGTACGGAATCCTGATTTCGCCAATTAAATTTCGCCCTGTACTAGACCGCATAGACGTGACGATGCGCCTTTAAATGGACTTGTTCACAGATTTTCGCACTTTAAGTATGCCATTAAATGTCTTGACTTGACAGATTTAAGCATCGGGACTAAAACGCTCAAGTAAAGTAACAAGAAAAGTATTTAGAAGGAAAAAAAAGGTCCAGCTTGGCTTGGAACCCGATCGGCCATTCCAACTTCTATATATCACGCTGCATTATCTACTTTATGTAAGTGTTCCACGTGTTGTCAACAATTTCAACGAAAACAACAGAAACACTCCAAATTACTCCATCGTTAAAGTGTTATAAACGCTTTATAATTTTATCAATTTCAACTGATGATTACTCATGAACAAAACGGTTTTTACAGTATATTTCTAGGTGCGTACCCCGGTAGCGATATTTTGCTCCCGTTTATACACTGATCTTTTATTTTTAGAATCGGAGACAAAAAGTTGAACAATTGTCAATTCGACAATCTGTTAACAGGTCCCTTAAAAATATTATTTGTTTGCAGATCTCACACTTAGAATTTTTCAAACTACTAGCAGTGGTTACTTCCCCTCTGGTACTGTTCAGTAACAACTGCCACTACATGTTAAAAACTTACAGACAAACTCCTCGCAGTGGTTACTTCCCCTCTGGTACTGTTCAGTAACAACTGCCACTACATGTTAAAAACTTACAGACAAACTCCTCGCAGTGGTTACTTCCCAACTGGTACTCTTCAGTCACCACTGCCACAACGAGTTAAGGTCTAATTACCCCAAAACGGAGCTCACATCCTCGGGGATAGATAATAAGCACATATGGTGGAGTGCAGGATGCATAGAATTTGTAAAATACAGCTTACATGATATGTTTTGGTATCATTTTAAAGATATATATGTAAGCAATAAGAAAAAAACCTGTTTTTGTGCACTACTTTGTCTACTTTTTCTAAGGTATATATGTTTAGTTACTGCGTACAGATTATTTTTTTACATGCTGTTTTTTTCAAAAGGTTATGGCCTCATCTTTCAAACAATGGTAGCACATTATTCTATGATTCTATATTCCTGACTCGTGTAAAACGTGGGTGCAAACGACTATAAACTCGTTTTTAGAAACAGGGTAGTACAGCGTTAATGCGATCCTCCCTGATGAATGTCACGTGATTATTGACACGAGTGTGTTCGTTTATATGGTAGCATGTTTAGTTTAGTTTAAACCTATTTATTTTAGATCGATTGCATCGAAAGCCTAAGGCTTATTGAGACACTCTCGAGTCCGTTTCCTGGGCAGAACCAGTACTTGGTGTATTTGGGGGAGATCTCGAGAACGCTCCCAGAGTGGGGATCGAACCCGGGACCTCCCGATCGCTAGGCGGACACCATGTCCACTACGCCACCGCGACCTCAAAGCATGTTTACATTAGCGAATGTGTGTACAAAACATTTAATGATTTTATGACTTTTTATGTAAGTCATAAATAACTTGATCAATAGATAACACACTGTAAAAGCGCAAAATGTTTTTTTCGAAAGAACAAAACAAAACAAAATCAACAAAAACACGACAACAACTTAAAACAACAATAATTGACCCACTTATTAGCTTAATATTTTAATAGTTATTGTATTTCGCCCCAAATACAAATTTACATTCCGATTCTTCAAAATGCAACGCGATGTTATTTTCGAACTGCAAATTAAACACCAAATAACAATTGAGAAATTCTCGGATTGTCGAGCAGAACTGCCATGGGTTCATTAACGGCTGTTCGAGAACGCACACGTTTTGACTGGGTATCTGCGCGATATAGGATTTCGTTCATTAAATCGTCAGGAAAAGGAGGCATAATGTCATCATCTGGAGTGCTTGAAAATGAAGGCTCTCCGTGCAGATTCTGGAAGCAGATAACAAAGCTGAGTAAATAGTAAATATGTTGAAAGTTGATGCACTTTGTTAACACGTCAAAATAGTGACGAAAACGTTGTGTGTCTTTTTATCTTGTTTACTAGCCAGGAGTTATTGCAAAGTGATATTTTGAGAACTAGGCGTATTTGTCAACAAAACGTCCAACAACAGACAGTTAGTCAGTCGAAACCAGAAGGGCATGTACAATTACATGTACTCACACGTTGAGGGACCATTATCCATATTAAAAAAGCTCCTTAAACAAACCTGCACTGAATTTCTTTATATAAGAAAGAGTCTGTAATTTTAACTTCTATTTACCTTAAAATTGTTTATTCTGGTAAAGACTGAACGATTTGGTAATTTTAAGTTTTTTGCTTTAGTTAATATCAACCTTCACAAAGTTATACAAAAATCACATAAAACATTTGAACTGAAGTGTTCATTTACAATTGTGAGTACAACAACATGTGAAAACGTTCATCTTGAGCTATTTTTAATAACAGTTTATTTTTACATGCAAACTTCTTTTACTGACCTCTCGTACCTGTTACTGACATTACAAACCGTCGTCTTAGGTTAGAAACCAGTAAATCCAAGTCCCGTAGGGTCTCATTGTAAAACTGCAAAATCTCATGGCGTCTTTTGCAATTTTCCTTTATTTCAGATGTTCCGAGTTTGGTCTCTTTGGAAAGATGTTTCTCCATACTCAACATTTAAAATAAATAACTTATGTTATGCTACTTCTAAGAAAATGCATCTCGTTTGATTGAAGTCCCCCCCCCCCGGGGGGGGGGGAGAGCACAATTTTTTTTATACTAGTACGTGCACAGAATGCAGTCGCGATGTCGACAAAAGCACATACTCTATACGCTGAACATTCAATTTTCGAGAAATTCGGTGTCATGATACACAAAATGCACAAGAGACACGCTGTTTTAAGAAAATAGCCATTCAAACCAGTGTCCATTATGTGAAATGTCCCTCTTAACAGAAGAAAAATCTACTTGATATACCGCCTATTTTCCAAACTCCTCGCAGCGGTTACCTCCCCTTGCGTTTAACAGTAACCAATGTCATCACAAGTAAATCCTTCCTGTTATGGAAGGATTTCGTTTTTATAAGTTTTACTTATTCAGTGCAACTTTTTTCAACATCAATTGGCTAATTATATATCATTCCGGGTCAATAGTGAAACAAAAGAAAAGAAAAATCTAGTTTAAAGCATAAATAACAACTAGAAGATTTTAATCGATCATCATCACGTGGCAAGTTAGTATGAAAGCAGGGGTTTGATTTGAGCTATGCTCGGAACCAGTCAAATCTCTGGGCGGAGGTTGCCTACTTTCGAGTGGACCACCGGGTAATTCCCAACAATTTACTGGTATCTAACCTCTAACCGAACTTATATTTACTGACATTTCTAACAGTTTACCGATACATACATAACCAACCGTTCACTTACCTAATATAGCTTTACGGACCTTTGTCACTCTAACAGAACTTGCCAAACGGCTAATGAATGAGAAAATCTATCAGACTTGACCAACATTCTACTGGCATTACCAACAGTGTATCTGCATTACGGTAATTACATTTTTCTGACCATACCGACATGTTAATGATCTTACCTACAGTAACTGTGTACTGTACGTATATGTATATGGATCTAACTTACAAGTTTCTAAACCTTAACCACGCAGAAGTCATCACCCTTTGCTAGCCCTGTTAGACGCATTGTTACTGTACAAGCACAACTTTTCCAAATTTGTATTTTAATGATCTCTACATTATCTTATATTACTTCACAAAGCATTTACAATAGCATGTATCATATGGAGACATCGTGCATCACGTTCATGCAAAGAACGACGAACATGATGTGTCTAATAAAACTGTTTGTTAATGAGTTCGGTCGTGAAAACATGTCAGCGAAACTAATTGTTTGTGAGATTGGTAATGTTTACGATGTTACTGACGTAAATGGTGTCGTGAGCAAGTATCATTGAGATGAGTAAGAAAATCCAACTTCCTGTTGGCTACTAAAACATTAAATTATGTGAAAACGCTTGAAGAACTGTTGTATTTGTTCACTATTTTTGGTATACTAGTGACCACATGTAGAATAACTTAAAAAAAATATTATTCGGTACATTAACGCGCATGCTATATGGTCATACAAGGTTTCAAATCATGGTAGATTTTTTGCATCATCACCTGGTTGATTAAAAATGGTACATTCAATGTTTGGGTTATTGTGAATTTGTTGCTCCATACAACGAATAATTTTCTCAATTTCAGTTGGGAAACAACTGCTGGAATAGAAGTAAACAATCTCAGAATGCAACCATCGTTTTGGTCACGAGCGCGCCGGTGGGAATATGGCAGTGTATGTCTCTAGAATCCATTCAACTCTCAAAACATTTACTCAGCTTTGTTATCTGTTTTCGGAATCTGCATAGAGTGCCTAGGCACTCTAAATGATAACATAATGACTCCTTTCTCAAGCGCTTTAATGAGGAAATTTTAATCCCCTATCGAAAAAATTGTGCGGTATCAATACGCCATTAATGAACAGCCCACAGTTTCGTTAGACTCTCCGAGAAATGTCTCACTTGTTCTGTTTCGGGTGCATGTATGTACAGATATAGCTGAAAATAATCCCAAATATAATTTTGTCGTATATTGAATGATTACTGGCCAAACTTTTGTGGGGGTGGGGGTGGGGGGGGGGGGGAGCCAAATTATGTTTTTGATACTAGTACGTGCATTTAATCTATAAAAAAAAATAAAAAATGTCGCTATAAAAAACAATGACTTGTTTGCTAGTGGCGGTATCGATATCTACTCCTAACTGTGATTTGCGGAAACCAAAACTTTGACATTAAAAATGATGGATTATCAAGAATACCTAAAACATGCGGAGACTTGTAATTTCAAATCGTTTTATGACCACGTGATCTGCGCGCTAAAATAAGTTCATTGACACGTCGCAAAAGGTAATTCGAGCATTAAAGCTTATATGATGCGGTAGGGTTTTGAAGTATCCCTGGCAAAAGTTACGAATAAGTATTGAATTGAGTATTACAATATTTGCACGTGTGTTAGCGACTATATCGGTGAATATGCCTATTATAATTTTTGCAGAATGCAAAACTGTCTTATAAACGAAACTAGTTTATGAACAACCATGAGGTCCATTGTTTAAAAATAAGGTGGATGACAGGGAACATTAAACACGCGAGGTTGTGTGGGTTCAAACCTTGTCAAGTAATGTCAGGCCAATGTTGGATACCAATAAATTGTCGAACATCCGTCCGTGGGCCCAATTTGACATGCAGGTGCCGGTTAGATACCAGAATATTGCCGAACATCCCTTCGTGGGCCAGATTTGACATACAGGTATCGGTTAGATACCAGAATGTTGTCGAACATCCCTCCGTGGGCCAGATTTGACATGCAGGTACCGGTTTCATCCGAAACACCGTATACGTAGCGAATAATTGACACGTTGTCGCTTTACCTAAGCACGTGATACACACTGATAGAAAATGTATAATGCTCTTTCACTAAGCGTTTTCACGTGACTCCTTACATCGTCAGTAGCGAACAGAAAACCAGGTTTCA